>PVIH01000737.1:0-302200 GCA_004025045.1 Sigmodon hispidus | reverse complement strand
TCTGTAGGCTGGCGTTTTGTCCTATTGACAGTGTCCTTGGCTTTGCAGAAGCTTCCCAGCTTCAGGAGATCCCACTTATTGATTGTTGGTCTTAGTGTCTGTGCCACTGGTGTTATATTTAGGAAGTGGTCGCCTGTGCCAATTTGTAGAAGTGTATTTCCCACTTTCTTTTCTATCAAGTTCAAAGTGGTTGGGGTTATGTTGAGGTCTTTGATCCACTTGGATTTGAGTTTTGTGCAGGGTGACAGGCTCGGATCTATTTGCATTTTTCTACACACTTCCTTCCAGTTATGCCAACACCATTTGTTAAATATACTATCTTTTTTCCATTGAATGTTTTGGGCCTCTTTGTCAAAAATCAGGTGTTCATAGGTTTTTGGGTTAATGTCTGTATCCTCAGTTCTATTCCATTGGTCCACAAGTCTGTTTTTATGCCAGTACCAGGCCCAACAGCCATTCTTTTCATACCTGGCAACCCAACAAAAACAATTCTAACAGTAATGCTGGTCATTTCTACTCGTAATACCTTTCAGTGGCTTCCCAGTGAATTCAGAATAAAAACCAATGCCATTAGCACAGTCTGAGTCAAGCCCCAATCGGAATGCCTAACCCCTGTTACTTGATTTCTATTCTACCGATTCCTTCAATTCACCAGATCCTTTCCTTCTGCCAGGCCCGGCAGTCACTGTGCCTCCAATTCTTTGCCTAACTTGTCTCAAGGGACATCTCATCCTTAGGGCTGGGCCCAGAGATTTCTTTTTAAGAGAAGCCTTCTCTAATACTGTATGCAATTCAAATTGTATTCTGTTGTTCTCTGTCATAAAATCCTGTCAATTCCCTCAGTCATCATGTAATTATTTGGTTTGTTTACTTTTAGGGAATGAGTATGCTTACTCTAGACATCAGCCCTTGTATGTAATAAACGTAATTACCTAAAAGACACGACGGAGAGAAATGGGGGGCACAGAGGATTTTTTATGATTCACTTTGCTTTGCTAGCTGTTTATTTATAGTTAGGACCTTCTAAACAGACTGTAAGTGAGCAAAGTGTTAAAAGACTTATTTGGATTAATACTTTCTTTCTTTCCTTCCTTCTTTCTTTCCTTCCTTCCTTCCTTCCTTCTTTCTTTCTTTCTTTCTTTATCTGGTTTGTTTGAGACACGGTCTCTCTGTTTACTAGGATTAATATTTTCCTTCTCTATTTATTGATTTATTGAATTGGTTTGTTTGAGACAGGGGCTCTCTGTTTAACATTCCTGGCTGTCCTAGAACTTGCTTTGTAGACCAGGCTGGCCTCAAACTCACTGAGATCTATCTGCTTCTGCCTCCCAAGTGCTAGGATTAAAGGTGCTGATTATCACTTTCTAAGAAATACTATAAAGCTATATTCAATTTTAGAAAAAGTTTTGTTTACACCTACAGCAGTATCAGTATTTTCTAGCTTGATATTTTCTACTGGTTGAGCATCTTCTGGAATTTAGCTCAATTTAACATTTTGTGGTGTTGTACAACAAAAAGCAAACACAGGCACCTTTTCTTGGGGTTAGGCACTGTACCTTAGATGACATCAATTGTGACTTTTGGCTGAGCTAATTAAATTGCTCAAAGTGGGCAGAACAATGAAATCCAAGCCACTAGGTGTTTCTGAGATTGTACCACGGAACAGACCATCTGAATAACTGGCCTCTCCAGAGCCACCTACCCTTTTCTAGAAAATGTGAAAGAAGCCAATGTATTAGTATTTCTGTTGCTGTTCATGTGAACACATTTTTTAATTGAATAGTGTATAAGCATCTTTCTATTTCATTTCATGCCAATTTACTTCATCTCTCTACAAACATGATTTTACCCTCACATTCTTAGTTCAAAAAAACCATATTTAATGTCTTAAAATCGAAAGGCATTTATTCATGAACTCACTCTGGCCTCTAGTTATAGCCATATGTTCACATTTTACATTCTTTAAAAACATATGACCTTAGATTATTTGTCTGTCTTGCTTTTATCACAACAATGATAGCTTGGTGTTGTTCTTTTGTTTTCTGAGTCTGTCTCCACAATATAAAACATCTCTACAATCAGAAAGCCTCAGAATCTGGATGACATAGGGCAGGATGCCCGGCTCCTTCCTCTGGATTATGATTCGCTCAGCATGTTTGGGCTGAGGTCCAAGAGTCTGCACTATTAACAAGTTCAGCAGGTCATCAGTGAAAAGGCACATACTCCGGGAGACACTGGTTGCCTCATGTTCTTTCAGAAGGTTTTCACATGCTCTTTTTAGAGTCTACTTCAGCACTGTGGAAATCAATGCCATGACACGTTTTCACTAAGTGGACTGGTCAGATGTACAGAAAATTTTCTTCACTTGTAATTTTATGAGCTGGTAGTATATTCTCAATGGTTTGTGTTAACACTGCTATTATTTACTACTTCTTTAGTTTAAAGGGAACACATTTAAGGAATGTTTAAAACTTTCTATGAATGAAATGAAGCCCCATGTTTTAGTGGCCATTTCATGTCTGGCAAGAGGAACTACTGAGAGAAACAGCAATGTCCTCTTTACCATTTTCTTTATCCTATTAATTCTCCTAGATGGAGAGTACTGTCTTCTGAACTCTGAATGAAAATATAACTTAATAAAACAAATTTAATTTATTTTAAAGCATAATTGTATCTGAAATTACTGAACTAGATTTTTTCCTCCTTCAGTATATGATAATTGTGTGTATTAAAGAATCAAAGACAATCTTTAAAAAATGGATTTGAACACGAGAGAGACAGAGGGAGGGAGGGAGGGAGGGAGGGAGGGAGGGACAGGGGAGGGAGGGAGGGAGGGGTAAAGGGACAGAGAGAAGGACCTGACCTGTTGGCTATCTCTAAAACAGTGTTTAATATCCAAACTATTCAACGCCTGTAAAATCCCCCCCTTCCACAAAGCAACAAGCCAGCTGGGGGATGGGCAGGATGTCCAGGTCAGTGTGGAAGACGGACACAAACAGAGGACGTAGAGACTGCATATAAAGTGACAGATGGGAAGAAAGGAAGGAAGCACGGGGCTTCAGAGAAAAAACCAAAGTGGTGTCAGAAGGAAGGGGGCGACAGCACATGAAGTACACGGTTTACAACAGAAAGATACAAGATTGAGGTCCAGCGCTGTGAGCAGACCACAGTCCCCAATCCCACCCACGGAAAGGTGCAGCTATCTGAGCGCCTCATCACCTCAGGGCTTACGCTAAGGGCGTGCCACAGTCCGTGTTAAAGGGCCTTGGGAAAGCTTTTCCTCAAGCAGCAACACAGGATCAATAGGTAAAGGAAGACATAAACACTGGTATTTGTCAATTTTATTTGTGTGTTCAAAATTCACCTCCTTCACAGTGTACTTTCAGGGACTGTCCCGCATGACAAAGGTTACTTATTTTCCCTTTGTTCTAGAAGGATCATTTTATTGTAAAACTTATAAATAATACAGTAAGTTAAATGGTTGTTACGGAAATGAAAATAGCCTTCACAAGTGCTGTTTATATCAAGTGAACTGAAAGGAAGAGGGATGGAATCTAAATGTCTGTTTTCTGATTATTTCAAACATGGAAGGAACTTACAGTAAGTATATACATGTTAAACAGTCAGTATCCCCACAGTGTGCCCAGAACTCGTCCCTGGAATGCAGCCAGTCCTACTTCCTTTTTACCAAATGGCTGTTGATTTGGCTTGTGCATTTTCACCTCGACTCAACTCTTGCAGCACATGATACAGTGCTAAAGGTTAAAAATCTGTTTATTATAGGAAATGTCTTTTCCTGTTTGTTTTCAACATAACATTACATTTTCATTAAACAATTCCCCCCCCCCAAAAAAATAAAAGGAGACTGCGCTTTAAAGAGGATGTGAACTCATTCTGAAAAGATCACTATTAATTCCTAGAGCTCAGAAAGGCCTGTGGCTCCTCTTGGATGTCACCATGTGATAAATGAGGACTTGAGGAATCTGGGTGCTGTGTATCTTTTCATATTCTCTAAGGTGCTATACCAGGCAACCTAAAACCCTGTGCTTCTCAGGGGAGGGGAGGGTTTATCATCCTCCCCAAGTACTCTACCTCCTTTACTTTCCATGAAAACTTTTAGATGTGGGGGTGGGTGGGTGGAGAGAAGGCTCAGAGGTTAGGAGAACCGGTGGGTCTTCCAGAGGTCCTGAGTTCAATTCCCAGCAACCACATGGTGGCTCACAACCATCTATAATGAGATCTGGTACTCTCTTCTGGCATGCAGGAATATATGCAGACAGAGCACTGTATATATAATAAATAAATGTCTTTTTTAAAAAAAAAGAAAACTTATAGATGGGGAAGAAGTGTTTCCACTGTGGAGCTATATTAATCGAATAGTGACGTGTGAGCCAAACTGTTACCTCAAAAATGTCACTCAACTATAGAATGCATTGCAGATTTCAAAGAGAACAATTTTATTTAAAATAACCTTTTTTTCTTACTTAATACATTATGTGAACACTTCATATAAATTAGCTAATTTACCTTGATTTCAAAATAATACAGACTAAGCATACATGATTTTTTTACAGTAAATAAGACCTTAAAATTATTGCACCTGGATAAAATTGTTGAGAGGTTCAGCTGAACCTGTTATCTGTTTGAAGCCGTATGACTTCATCAGAGGTGCTTTGCTTTCTTCCTGAACCTGGTAGCACATGACCAACATTCCAGCTTGGTTTAAGCTTCTATGTTTTATTTTCTTCATTTTACTTTATTCTTCCACTAACCATTCTATTTTCCAGAATCACTCTAGTTAGAAGATTTAGAAGGTAGACTATGTGGTTTTTGGGGAAGCAAGAGAGGAGGACTATTGTCAGTCGCTAAGAAAGTATTTCATAGAACTCTCTGGCCCTGTGAGTTTTCAAGAGCTGGAATTCCATGTAAAAATATGACAATACATTTTAAATTGCTTCCCTACGTACACAAATTTTATCACAGGTATTATGGTATTTTGTAAAGTGTGAGGTCATGTTATGAACACCAATTCCAAATCCTGGCCTCAAACAATATCCTCATAATCAAAGCTGTCAAATATGGGTAAAGGAATTGTTCATGGTTACTGCTGCCATTTGTCTGTAGATAGAAGTGAACAACATGATGATGTCCAGATTCCTTCAGACACAAAAGTTGCTATCTGAATAGAAACTGGAGGGCTGGAGAGATGGCTCAGCAGCTAAAGAGTACTATTGGCTCTTTCAGAGGATCCATGTTCGATTCCTAGCTCACATCCTCTGTAAATCTAGTCCCAGGGAATCTGACATACTCGTCTGGCCTTCATGATACTTAAAACATAGGTGGTACATAGAAATACATTGAGACAAGACACCCACACATATAAATAATTAATACATTTAAAAATAAAACCTGGCAAGTTTTATACATTAAGCGTCAATTCTTTACTGACATCATGAATTGCATAGGTTAGACTCATTTATTGTTATTATTTGTGAACTGAAGTCTTTGGAAACGACCCATAGAAACTGGGGTGAAAGTCACAGCTGTGCCTCTACACTGGCAGGGGCTATAACACAAGCACAAAAGATGACTGATCTGCTTTAGCCAGTCTAGGAAAACAAAAAGAAGGGTGTGTGTGTGTGTGTGTGTGTGTGTGTGTGTGTGTGTGTGTGTGTGTCTCATCTCAAAATACTCTCCTTAATAGTTAAAAAAGAAAACTGTTGTACATAGTAATACAACACATAAGTACACTTGCAGTAGTACCTAGAATCTTTAAGTGAGTATGTGTCCAAGGTTTTCCTTAAGAACATCAACACACTGGTATGTTAGAAATGGCAGTGTAAGACTGTAGAGCAAAAAGAATTATCTCATTTTAAAAAGCTGATAGTGCTGCCAGATGTGTGTGAGCTATGTAAAGAGACACATTTCACTTAGTAAGCCAAACAGGTGTGTGGGATTGATGCATATGAATAGAAATGCCAGCAGCCACCAGCCTGTCCAGTAGGTTCACAAGACCTCATTCTACAGAACAGACACAACAGGGAAGTGGTGGAGGGTAGTGGGAGACATTATCTCCATAGCAACCTGAAAGCCTCCATACCACCTGCTAATCAATTAGGAGAACTGTTTGTAAGCTGAAGAAATGCCTGCAGATTCTGAGGACAGCTCTAGGGTCAGATACAGAAAACCTTAATTAGAATCTCTTTTCAACTTAAAGCATTCCTGTTGTCAACACTTACATGGTAATATTATATAGCCTACATTGGCCATTTTGCCCTGTTTCTTATGATAACAAGTCTTTTTATGCTATTACTGTGATAGCCAATTACTGAAGTTGCAATGGTGCTTTTCTTCTTCTCATGTGTGCTCAACTGCAAGTCTGGGAAAGCCTGGAAGCCAACTTTCAAATGTAGGATTTTTTAATCTCTCACTGACACATCATCTAACTTCAATATTGACATGGCTTCTTAGACTCTTAAAATATTACACCTAGAAAAAGTTATAGAAAAGTCTGGCTGAGCTTGCAATAGCTTCTTCCTTAGAGCCTCTTATATCTTAATAGCTCAAAACTTCGAGGCATCAATTCTCTCTGCAGATACTTATTTCATGAGAAGGGATTGTCTAACTTGTTGTCCCGTGACTTCAAAGACTCTTGTGAATCATTTAATGTACTGTTTGTTTTTTCTAAAACTCTTTAGGGCTCAGGCTCTCCTTAGTATGCTGCTCGGCTCTGGCTTCTGGGTACCTGCCCCTCCTGTTCCCCGCACATGTCTTTTTGTCTTGATTCTCTTGAATTGGAGGTATTGCTGTACCTGTGGAGGCCCTGCTCGTTCTCCGCTCCCACAGGGGCTGTGGTCACCGGGGTGCTCTGTCTGCCCTGGGCCTTCTTGGTCCCCCCAGCCTGCTCTGCCTGCTGGCTACAATTACTTACCCACACCACCCAGTGGCAGTGGTAGATCCTCCGGTCCACAGTCTGTGGGGGCCGTGGGAGTCTCCTGGCCAATGCACCATATGTTGTACCCGTGTCTAGAAGACCCCCAAAGACCACCAGGGAGCTGGAGTCGATGCAAATGCATGAGGGTTTTATTGTTATAAACAGGTTCCAAATAAACCCAGGTTGATAATCCTCATTCCAATGCAGTGGATGGTTATTGGCCTTGAGCCCCAAGGGAAGGAGGATTTAAAGAAATAATGCGGGGCGCTGCATGTCTTGGCATTCCAGGATTGGGCAAAGCGGTACAGAGTACAGTAGCTATTGGCTCAACTTTCTGGTGCAAACTTAACTTTTAAATCTATTGGCTGTCAGGTGCACTCCCGGTAGCAAAGATTCTCTTAAACAAAGCTTTGTAAGGATCAATCCATGCTTTCACAGTATCAGTGGTGCTACCCGAGGCTGATGGATGTGTTGGCAATGACTCCTGTGCAGGTGGACAAGGGATGTGCTAAGTAGGCCCTAATTTTTACAGATCTGCTTATGGTAGTTCCTGAAAACACTTTAAAGGAACATGACATTAGGGCCCCTATTCGTGTTTTATACTGTCTTTGCTCTAGTAAGTTCCATGTGTAAACATGAGGCTGGGCAGCAAGACTTGTCTACTAAATATTTACAGTGGTAAACTCTTCAGGTTATAAATTAAAACAGAAAAAAGATCAATAGCTTTCCATAACATAAGCATGTTTTCTGTACTGGTCTCTATATAAAGAAAATCAAAAGAAAACAAAAATGAAACTATTCATCACTGAAAGAAACTATGGATAAGCAAAAGATTAAAACTAAAAGTGTTCAATGTTAGCATAGAAAACAGTGCCTTAAATTAATAAAAAGCCAGGATGACAAGTCCTATTATTAAGGAAAAAAATCTATAATCTCACATATAAACAGAATAGGATATGAATTGTTTTAGAGACAAAAAGATTCTACAATGTATGTGAAACACCCAATAGTCATCTAGGCATAAATAAGCTAAGGGGCTCAGTCACCAATTGGAGGATAAGGGATGCAAATCAAGCCAGGCTTATTCAATCTATTATGTGCAGCAACTCTCTGAGGGTGGAATAAAGGACTCTGAAGCCAGTGTTAGACTGTGATTTTTGTCCTCTGGGAAACTCCACTTAACAGCTCTGAATATCATTAAAAGCCTGTGAGACTCTCATTCAAGGGCTGCTGTAGGCAGCCCAGGGAGCTTTTAAAATGCACACACAGAGAAAGACAGATGTGATTACAGACTCTTTGCTGAATATAACCAGTGGCCAAATGCTAGTATCCCAACCTCCAATGGCACTTGCTGTGTGTGTCATCTAATCATGAGATGGACTTTCATTGTTCCCTGGCAACACTGGAAGCTTCTTGAAGGCAGAATGTGTGCTTTCTTTCTATCTCGTGACATTTTGTGTATTTCTTGGCATATGGCAGGTGTACAATACAAGCTGAACTGATTTACAGCATGAGATCACGTACTTGCCCCCATCAACAGAATCCTATACACCTCTTACTGGCAATACTGAGATTACAGGGGTCACTGGCAGCACTCTGCCTAATGGCGTGCTGACTGACAGAGTAGAAAATCAAATCAAGAAGGCCAGCATGACCTTTGAGTTGGTGGATAGGGTGTGCACTCACTGTGACAACAAGGTCAAGATCAAAGTGACGAATATCCAACCTTCTAGGACATGGCTAGAGACCTGAACTGACCACTTGTGATTTATCTGCACGATTTCATCATCATCACAGGTGAGTCATACCTCGGGTCCCAGCAAACAAAGAGAGGCATAAGCAGCACAGTCCTAGAATGAGGCAGATTTCCCAGGCTGAAGAAATGCATTTGACAACAGGCTTCTTGTGGATTATGCAAGCCTGCCGATTAGACATGAAAACAACTGCTTTATGGTGACCTGAAATGGGATTAACATAAGCCGGATGAGTGTTAGAAATGCTGTAAAGAACCCGGTGAAGGGCCATTCAAATATGATACAGCCAAGCTGCTTTAAAGGGGGAAAAAGTCTTGCAAAACAGAGGAGCTGACATCAGCCTGCTTATCAGCAATCAAGAGACTGGGCAGCTCATGCTGAGAAAACCTACGTGGGGAACATGATTCCAGGGACCAAAGACTAGTTTCTATGACCCCAGGGTGGAAGGGTCATTTGTCACTTGTCTGCCTTTTAGTCACATCAGTTGTCACAAGTGGCTGTGAGAGTTCATATATAACGTTCAAATAATAAGGATAAAAAAATAAATACACTGTGTAAATACATGCCTACTCACTTTCAGGCACTGTAAAAGCTCCCTTAACTGCTAAGAGAGACAGGCGGTAGGTGACTAAGGCATTACAATTTACATCTGCTTAGCACTGATATATTAGTCAGATCTCCGGAGGGCGTCTAACCTGACTTCCTCCATATGGTTCGCATATGTTATATTACCCAAACATTTCTTCTCGAAAATGGCCATATGCATCTCTTTTTAAAGAATGGCAGCCTCCCTTTCGTCTTTGTTCATTATCTTGGCTGTGATGTGTAAATATCTATGGAAATAATTATTTTTTTCAGATCATTTGAATATCATCCCAGTTATACACAATGCTTTCTTTCTTAGAACAAGAAGCTTCTATTAGATATTAAATTTGTCAAGCCCCAAAGTCAAGATATATTGTTATTTATACACATTTTGATCAAAGAGAATTTAACATGAATTTTAGTTCATCATGCAAACCTAGGTTCTTAAATATGCTCTAGAAGTAAACATTCTTCAACTGATGAATCATGGACAATTTTTGTCAGTAATCACTATCATCTATTACGTGGTTTGTGCTACTGAGTACATTATGCTAGAGGACACAGCCTGACCCCGCCCCTTTTCTTTCTGCAGTATGAGGAAAGAAACCAAGGCTCCTTATGTTCTAGGCTAGCAGCAGGCATGCACTCTGCCACTGAGGACACTCCCTGTTCACCAGCTTTTCCTTTTCCTACAATAATGCTTGTAGTCCTTGTTTCTAGCTCAAATTTGGTATCATTCTCAGTCATTCTGATAGTGGCTTTGTGCTTTGAGCACTGACAGTCAGGGGTCTTCAGGGTATAGAGAGTGAGAAAGTCAGGGACAGGAGTGTTTTTTTTTCTCTTTAACAATGACTTTATAATTTATTTATTTTTATCTTATATATACTAGTGTTTTGCCTGCATGTATATCTGTGTGAGAGTGTCAGACTCCCCTGGAACAGGAGTTACAGACTGTTGTGAGCTGCCATTTGGTCACTGAACCTGAGTCCTCTGAAAAAGCAGCCAGTGCTCTAACCACTGAACTACCTATATCTCCAGCTCCAGGGACAGGAGCCTTTTGCTTCCATCCTCTTGGTTACTGCTTCTTCCCCTTTTAAGAAGCAGAATGTCAGCTGACTCAGAGCAGGATCAAGAATTGTGTAACCTGGTTTCCATTAACACTTGTCTTTTGATGGATGAATCTAGTCCTTAAATGTTAGTTTATATCCCTTTTTATCATCAGGCTGCTATACAACAGGACATTTCTCTCTACCCTTTGCAGATGCTCATAATTTTTAATCATATAGTGGGGGATTATCATAATTGGAGGAATTGTCATTTACTACAAATTATTAAAATGAAATCGAATGATACCATTTGCAAAAAATACACATATTCCCACTCCCTTGAGATAGCACAGCTTTTCTTCCAGTCTATTGATTTAAGTGTGAGCATGTTCAAGGCTTTCCAATAAGACCCTGGAACAGGAGGCCAGGGAGACCAACTGATCCAGACCAAACTCATCATATTTGTTGACTGCTTTGACCTGTCACAGAAAATACCTATAGGTCCATCTGGGTAGAATTAATTATAAAGGCGACAGGAGTAATGGACACAGAGGATGGAGAAGTGTCTGCTGTTCTTCAGAGGACCCACTTGGTCCCCAGCACTCACACCAGGCAGCTCATAATCAGCTCACTCCAGCTTCGAATGGCTCCAACACCTCTAACTCAACTTGAGAGCCAATGTCCCCACAGGTACATGCCTGTTTTAGGACACGTATTTAGAAGGTGACTGGATACAAGAAAGTATCACAAACTTTAAGAAAAAGTGTAAGAGCCTTTTTGGGAGGGACCTTAACTACCCTGCCAGTGAGCTGGTCTGTTTTCTGTGGATGAAGGGCTCTAAGTAGCAGCACACAGCCAGAGCTGCATTTTAAGAAGCAGGGGTTTTCAAACCTGGTTGCACATTAGAGCCACCTAGAGAGCCTTTGCAGCTATATGGAGAACTTGGCCCCATCCCCAAAGAATCTAATTCTTTTAACCTGAGGGAGGGCTTGGGCATCACTCATTTACAAGTTCCCTTGGTGATTCAAACGAGCAATCTGGACTGAACACCATGGCTTCTAGTACTTGCTTTTTGAGAGAGTAAAACCCATTTTATTAAACATGCCACTCAACTTGCAAATCAGACTTTACCTAAAATATAAATCTTACCTTTGTATAAACAAAATAAAACAAACTCAAACCAGCCAACCAACAGAAACTCCTAGTGCTGGATGAATTAGAACAACAGCCACATTTACTTGTGATTACATGTCAAGGTTAAAGGCTTCCTGGCTAGACTGTGACAGAACATTGGGGGTTATGAACGAGAGGGTAAAACAATGTGAAAACCCTAAAGCATTTAATGTGGAAGGGAAACCCATCACCATCTCCAAGGGGTGCTCCCCCCAACCCCAAATACCACAAATATCCATCAGCACATCTTGGGTGAAATTAGAGCATTTTTACTTTATTCCATAAAATCTTGGCGAAACTGTGCCCATGACAATTGCACAACATTTTAGCTGAATTAGAAATGGCTGAGAAGTATTCTAGCCCTTGGGTAGAAAGGCAATAGCCAGTACCATTTCACAGACTGGGCTAGAAGCTGTATTGTATTTTATAGACACCTTAGCTAATGTGAGGTTCTGCTGTAGTCTTCAACGCTGGGGTTTGGGATGATTCCCCTGAGTGTATCAGTTCCTTCTACTAACACAAGCCTTGGTGGCTGTGGATGAATATAATTCCATGTTACATATACAGAAAATGACACTCTTCAGTGTCCCCAAGTTAGCACTCATATTTCAAACGATAAACAATAACAAAACCTTTTTAGCATTCAGGGCTCAAAGGATTCATGGGGAGCTTTCCTCCCTTGAGCTCATGATGTCTTTCCTTCTCTCGTTACCAGCTAGCTCCACGCTTGAGGACTATGGTCGGGAGCATGTAACTCAGTGCAGGAACACACAGTGATCCCTTTGGCCTCCCTCTCCCAACTTAGTTTCACAATAGTTGTTTGGAATCTCATTGTTTCCCCTAATCTTGGACAGGAATTCCTGTTAAGCTTCTGAGCTCTCGTACAGTTTCACTATACCCTTGCTAACCTCTACCCCAGTGGAGGATGGTGGTGCAAATTCATGTCTCACATCCCGCTTTGCTATACAAGTATGATTAGAACGCTGTTCAAGGACTGGTGTGCAATGCACACCTGAAATGCCAGCCCTTGGGAGGCTAAGGTAGGAGGATGGACAGCTTAAGGCCAGTCATATCTATATGATGAAATGAGAGCCTGTCTCAAAACAATGAAACAGACTAACAAAAACCTGTAACTGTCCACTCACATATGTATAGTCCATGATTGCTTTTGTACTATGGTGGTGACTCATAAAACCCAAATGAACTACCTGGCCCTGTAGAGAATATGCTTCCTATTTCTGTTACTGCCAGGATAATCCTCATTGAAAATATAAACCCTATTTCACTGCTTTCACATATTAAATTTGGGTAGTTACATTTGGTGGAGAGGAAATAGTGTCTGCCAATCCCAGGATTTCTGATTGCACCAAATAAACCCTTTGATCCTGAAGGTGCCTTGCATGCTGATGCCACCTTTGCCCTTCTGTGCTCTTTTGCAGTGTGTCATGAATATCATGTCCTTTAAATGATGAATTTCTATGCACCCTCTCAGGCTCCATTCAATGGAATCACACTGAAGCCTTCTTTCGTCTCCTTCTCAAGAGTCAAGTCCTTAACACATACTGCATTTACATATGACTTATACACTTGTTTGGTTTGCATGTATCACTGGTTTTTTTCCTTCATCCATTTACGTATTTGTCACTAAGTCATGAAAACCCAACTTAAATACGAAACATTCAATATTTAAATGAAAACAATGGAGGTTTATGTTCTTATGTACAATTGAAGGCATTGCTATTTCAAATTGTTTGGGGAATTTTCTTAATGTGCCTGCTTTTGGGGTCACTTTATGTTTGGGGGAAAAAAGCCATTATAACAGTTATACACTATTGTAAATTAAACCCAAAAGTTATTTTTTAATTTTTTCAGCAAGCACATTCTCAAGGAGTTTTAATCCTTTCCAAGTACTATATTTGCTCTTTAAAGAAGAACTTTGCCAGTGAGGCTCATTGCTAAATAATGTAAAACAGGCTCTAAATGAAATTCTTAAGATAATAATTAAAATTATATAGAAAGAGTTATGGTGACCATCTTGAAACAGATGTGTACCTTCACTAGGCTACTGATCTAACAATAGATGGGGCACTTGATGGAATTACAGCATGGTCTGGAGGGAACAATTCATTCACTGTCACTGCAAAGAAACGTGGACCACTCACTCATTAAGCAGATATTCACATTTTTAAAAGGCAGCTGGATATAGATGAACAAAAGATATAAATATAAAAAGAACATCATTAAGGAAAAATTATCTTTATAAATTTTGGATAAAGAAAGACTCCAAGAGATAAAACTGAAGGAATGAAACAATGTGAAAGAAAGTTAACCTCACCTATATTACAGCAAAGAATCTGTTCTTGAAGACAGTGAAAGTTCATGGAGAATATCTGCGAAGCATATAACTAACAAAGGAACTGCATACTAACTTCCTACAAATGACTATAGATTAACAGGAGAAAAATCAACCTTCTACATAAAAAAGGTATGGATTCATGGGCAATTAAAAATATAATGATGTTGGAGGTCCAAGAAGCTCATCAAAGCATATTCTATCCCACCAGAATCAAGTAACTACAAATTAAAATCACAGTTATATCATTCTACGTGAATAGAATTGGCTACCATACACACACACACACACACACACACACACACACACACACACACACACACACACACACACCAGGCGATATCAACTGATCACTGGCAAAGATGTTAAGCATGAGTAATCTTATACTTAATGAGAATCCAAATTAGCAAAAATTATTTTGGAGGACAAACTGTGACATCTAGTAAAGTTTCTGATTGATCCTTAGATACAGAACACTCAACAAGACACTCACTGTAGCGTTGTCAGAAACATGAAAAAAAGAAAAGAGCTAAGCTCATTAGTGGGAGGCTGAAGCCTAAGTTGGAGTAGTTATTTAGAATGTGTAACATGTAAGAGTCAAAATGAATGAATTAGGACCATCTGCAGTTGGCTATATTTCAAGAGCAGAACGCTGGTAACAATAAAAGCAAGATCCAAAGAATACAGTATGCCACATCATACCATTCATAAAAATTTTGAAACTCACAAGAATATATTTATTATTCAGAAATATAGTCAGGTGAAGCAGAGTGTAAAGACGATCCAGAAGCGGTAATTCCCCAAGTCAAGACGATGGTTACTGTTTTTGAGGAGGGGGAGGGAGAAATTAAAATGTCTTTGTAAACATTTACTTTGTTTTAGGCTAATATATATGACACAAATATCATTCTTATGCTTTTCAGAATATCTGATATTTTTATAGCCACTGAAAAAAACAATTATTTTTAGAGGAAATGGTAAAAAACAAACAAACACACAAACAAACAAGCCACATGTAATGATAATCTGATAGGAGATTCGCCCCAGTCACTTAAGACAGATTTACTACTACTCCAAAGGGCTCTCCATTGAGTATCAGAATCTGTCTTGAAGCTTGGTCATTCTATATGCTCTTGTCTTCGAGGCAGGAAAAAGAAGCTATTCCCATTCCTCAACTCCTTCAAACTGTCAGATGGGTCAATTTTAGAGTAATAACCCACGTGCTTTAACCACAGACACAAGAAAGAACCACACAGGCATTTGAAGCTGTACCCCAAATTCAGCATGCTCTCTCTGAATCACATCTCATAAATTACTCTTTACTCATAAGCACACAGTGTGTAGCTTTAGTCAGAGACAGAAACCCCTGCATCAGTTTCTGCCCTGAGATGATTGTGTAATGAGGAATCCTTCATTCATTTATCATCATATCTATTTGATGAAAATGGCGAGTCACATAGCAGTATGTATAATAGAGTGTCCTTGATGAAAAAAAGACATTAGAAATACTGTATTTGTTTATTTGAATAGACAGAAAAATATCCATGGAGTGGTTAAGAAAAGTGGATAGCTGTGAGTAGGAATGGGTACTGACTGGAAGGGTCCTGTCACAGTTCAGAGTGGCTTTTAATTTTGTATTCTTTTGAATTTTTACAGTTTGTATTGTGGAAACATTGCATTAATTAAGTTAAAAGGGAAGCCTTCAAAGATTCATCGATCTAGCTTTATTATATAAAAAAGCATCATTATTCTCATTCTTTGAGTACACTCTATTTCCAGCTTCTTGTCAGATCTAAGCTTTCTCATAAGTTGGTCAGAAAATGATAAACAATAAGCAGGTCCTGACTGGTGCTAAATGGCAGCCATGATCTTGGCTTTAACCATGGAAAGACAATCTAAGGGATCAGTTTCTTGTGCACTAAAACTTGCGTTTTAGCTCCCAGGTTGAAATGCTTAAAGTCCATTTCTCTGAAATGTGGGGTTTGTATTATGGCAGGTGACATGGTGCTGGAGCAGCCTTAGCCTAGAAGGTGACTACATTCTTCTGTGTCTAGAATATGATGGTTACCTCGTTTCACCTTGTCTTGTCTTGACATCTAGGCTTTTGGATGCTCACTGGCTCTTATCATCCTTGCTTTGGTTAGGCCCATCTTCATGGCCTGTTGATGCTCACCAGTGTATGCAGTCTAAGTCCCCCACCCCCAAGCCTAATTTGTTCATACCTAAAACAGTGAATTCTCATAGATATATCTTTTCAACTAATGAGCACTTCTATCAAGTGGAAAGCCCCTTGTTTCTTAAATTGTAACCTGATATCTTCATTTATGGTGCCCTTTGAATGTACAAGTGTCACAGTTAATCTTTATGGGCAAATGACTAGATTCAGAATCACCAAGAAAAGACATCTCTGGGTGTGTCTCAAGAAAGGTATAATGGATAAGAGAAGGTCACTTCCATAATCATAATGGATCGGTCTTCCAATCTCAATAAGCCTAATCAAGAAAGACCTGAACAGACATGTACAGAGGCTTGTCACCTAGTTCATTCTAGATCTGTCAAGGTGATAATTAATATTACCCATCACAGTTACCACTTCAATCTCTATTCCATCTTGTACTTAAACATATTAAACAAACTCTTACCAGAAGATATACCCTTAGAAATATGCACTGATGATCTCATAGGCATTTACTAGAAAAGACTTAAAAGCCTTGGAAATAAAGAAAGAAATGGGAATTTTAGCTTTTCAACTGCATCATGGAAAAAGTAATTTTCTTTTAAAAAAGATCTACAAGGGACTTTGGTTACAACAAACAGGCAAGACACATTTCACCAAGAGAAGTAACAATTGTCTTAAAACAGAACTTTAACATGTGCCACCATCCACCTGCTAAGTAGTTTCTGAACATCTGATCATGATAACAATCATCTGACTACTTACTTCTTAACTAATTTGTATTTAGCTGTATGGAGGCCACAATCACTGGAGTTACCCTAGTTTCTTTACTTTCCTTGACTATCTACACCCAGTCATCAAATCAGGTATTCAAACTCAGAATGAAAGCCTGAACCCAGGACTTCTCTATTGCTGTGTTACCCAGGAAAACCATTTCTTGCTTAAATGCTCTGAAGGCCTTGTGGTAGCATCTGGGTCTGCATAAAAGCTCTTCTCTGATCTTGCCTCCACAGACTCTCAGTCATTGTCTTTAGCTCATAAACCTGGCTCTGTCATTCTCAGGTGGGTTTCAAACCAAATTCACCTTCCTTCCCTGGCTGCCCAAAAATATGGCATTTGATTCCTGTCTACCTTAAGTAGTTATGTGAGCTTGAGAAGTGTACATGATACATTTTATGCTATAAAATGTAGCTGAGAACCAGAACCTGCCTGTAAGTTACCTAAGAGTTTTCAGTGAACTGTAAAAATTAAGCACACTCCCCTCCTTGCAAAAAGGGAAGTGAAACAAAGCAAAACAAAAGGATCTGCCAACCAACAGATGGGCTAATGACACGAGCAGGTAGTTCTCCAAAAAAGCAGAGAAGATAAACGTGTCCAAGTGTCCAGCATCCCTTTTCATCGGTGAAACACAAACTAGAGCTAATCTGAGCAATTACTCCAGTAAACTCTCGAAGTCAGAATGGCTATTGTCAATAAACATAGCAACAAAGGCTGGCAAGGATGTGGGGCAAAGGGCATCTTTATTCACTGTTGGTGGGAGTGCAAACCAGTACCACTGTCCTGGAAATCATATGAAGACTTCTCAGGAAATTAAAAACAGAACTCTATTATCCAGCTATTCTACTCCTGAACATAGACCCCAAAAGGCTCTAAATCTTACTATATAGAGACACCTGGATACATACATGTTCCCCTGCTCCACTCATGAGAGCTAAGAAATGGGAGCTTCCTGTATGTCCATCAGTAGACGACTGGACAGTGAAAACATGGTGCATATACACAAGGGGGCTGAAGGATAAAAGGGCTGAGAAGAATATGCTTTGTTTGAAATATAAAATACAGTTTGTTTAAAAGTGTAATAATAGTACCAAATCTTCATATGAGAATGAAAAAAAAAAAATCTAAAGACAGTTCTTAGTACCCAGGAAACAGGGAATGAGTGTTAAGTCTTTTCACATCTATCTTGCACCGAGGAACCAATCTGTGTATCATACTAAGATAGGCTTGAAAACACAACAAAAGCCAGTAAACACTGACAAATGTTCCTCCCAATATATACTCCCTTTCTCACTACTCTGTCGGTAACAAGAAGATCATGACGTTTTATTCAGGTTAAAATACCAGTAGTACCAAAAAATAGCTTAGTGAATTTTTACTAGTGGGGAAGGACCTTAAAGGTGCAGTGAGTGGCAAGTACCTGAGCACTGCCGTCTTGATGCTGTCTTTTTGACTATACATGCATGAGAATGGCTGAAAGACTGGAGTTCCCCCCACCCCCAATCCAACAGACCACAATCCTGCAAAACAAGAGAATATAATGTATTCCAATGGCCAGGCAATATTAAGTTTAATTGTAGATTCCATATGTTGATAGAGTTATTTACCAATTTAGAGGAAGTAGAAAGGTATTGAGCCCAGAAACAATGTATAACAAACAGTTAAAAGAATTTTAGTAATTAGCTTTGAGAAGAATAAAAAGGCTCAAATATTTCAAATATTTGAAAATACTTTCCATGAAAACTATGCTTAATGAGCAGGGCTGAACCCAGATTACGGTAGTGATTAGTTAGGAGGAAAACTTGGATTCTCAGTCTCAGAGGTCTGGACTGAGAGACATTTACAATGCCTGTTTAATGGGAGAGGTTTTTAAAGTATAGACTGAAAAATCATCCAGTAAGAACTGTGGGGAAAAATTCATTTTGGCTAATAGGACAGACTAGATGGTCAAGGCAATGATAGCTAGCATTTATTAAGCACTTAACAAAGTGCTAAAGTCTTTACAATAGTACTCATTTGAAATTCCTAACACTGCCATCAAGTAGAAAGCATGGTTTTCCTGATAGAGAAATTGACACAAGCTAAGTGTCTTCCTCAGAGCCCAGTAAGAAGAAGTTGAAACAAAACTTAGAGCTGGAAGAGTGAACTTGTCATCTCCATGCCATGAACTTATAGTATCACCAGTGGACCCTGGAATATTACCCACTAACTCCGAACTTACCACATCTCAAAACCTTTCCAGTTGATGTTGGCCAGTATCCTGCATGTCTGTAACTAACTACCTGTTACTATGATTTGTTAGAAAAGGTCTTTCTAGACCTATGTCCAGAGTGGAATCAGAGGAGAGCACATTTCAGCTCCTGGGCCACCTCTCCAGAGAATCCCTCTCTGGGGGCCAGTGTCATACCCAACGTTTTGATCTCAGACTCTTGCTAGAAGACAGGCCCTAGGCTTTAGCTGGAAGGGGCCTTCCCCAGCGACCCCTAACAGAAAGGACCTCCCATGGCCGTGCCCCACCTCCAGGGCTAGCTGTATCATAATAGACAATCAGACGTCTTCAAAAAGTAGAGCCGTATTCAGAGCAGAGTCAGAGATCATGCAGACACCTTGCTCAAAGAAGACAGGAGACACACAAGCCCTCTAGCTGCAAATGACTAGGAGCTAACTAAGTGTGAACCACTGAAGCCATGGGTAGACACCAGTGCAAGAATACATATAATAATATAAAAAACAACAAGACAACACTAGAAGAAACTGGTGGTTCTGTAACAGCAAGACATGAACAAAGCAATGAAGAGGAAACCGAAGGAAACAAGAGCAAAAACACCTTTATGATTATAGAAGAGTTAAAAGAGGATATAAAAAATTCCCTTAAAGAAATAGAAGAAAATACAAAAAAAATTGGAAGAGATGAAGAAATCCTTGAAAGAAAACAAAGAAAACCAAGAAAAGAAAAACCAAAAAATGAAAGAAACATTCCAGGAACTAAAAATTGAAATAAAAGCAATAAAAGAGGCACAAAATAAGGCAAAGGTTGAAATAGAAAATCTGAAGGAAAGAGCTGGAACTACAGATACAAGCATAACCAACAGAATCCAAGAGATGGGAGATAGAATCTCTGGTGTGGAAGACTCAATAGCAGAAATAGATATATCAGTCAAAGAAAACACTAAAACCAAAAAAGTCATAATACAAAACATTCAGGAAAACTGGGACACCATGAAAAGACCTAACCTGAGAATAATAGGAATAGAAGAAGGAAAAGAATACCACCTCAAAGGCACAGATAATGGATTCAATAAAATCATAGAAGAAAACTTTCCCAACCTAAAGAAGGAAATGCTTATAAAGATACAATAAGCTTACAGGACACCAAACAGATTTGACCCCCCAAAAAAGTCTGCTCGCCACATAATAATCAAGCCACAAAACATACAGAACAAAGAAAAAAATTTAAGAGCTGCAAAAGAAAAGGGCCAATTTACCTATAAAGGCAGGATAACATCTAACTATTCAATGGAAACAATGAAAGCAAGAAGGTCGTGGTCAGAAGTTATACAGACACTAAAAGAGGATGGCTGCCAACCCAGACTACTATACCCAGCAAAAGTATCAATCACCACAGATGGAATAAACAAGATATTTCATGACAAAATCATATTGAAACAATACCTATCCACAAATCTGGCCCTTCAGAAAGCATTAGAGGGAAAATTCCAACCTAAAAATCCCAGATACACCCATGAAACTACAAATAATCAATAATCCCACAGAACAAAAGCCCAGAGAAAGGAAACACATACAAGTTACCACCAAAAATAACAGGAAATAACAATCAGTGGTCACTAACATTCCTTACCATCAATGGACTCAATTCACCTATAAAAAGACACTCACTAACACAATGGATACAAAAACAGAAGCCATCCTTCTGCTGCATACAAGAAACACACCTCAACCTTAAAGACAGACACAGGCTCAGAGTGAAGGGTTGGGAAAAGATTTTCCAATCAAATGGTCCTAAGAAACAAACTGGTGTTGTGATTCCTAATATCTAACAAAACAGACTTCAAACTAAAATTAATTAAAAAAGACCAGGATGGACATTACTTACTCATCTCAGGAAAAATTGATCAAGATGAGATTTCAATCCTGAATATTTATGTTCCTAATATAAGAGCACCAATCTATATAAAAGAAACACTACTAAATCTCAAATCCCACATCAATTCTCACACCTTAATAGTGGAAGATTCAACCGAAAAATAAGGAGTCAAAAGAGGTTATGATGCAAATGGATTAAATAGATATTTACAGAAACTTCCACCTGAACACAAAGGAATATACATATTTTCAGCACCACATGGAACTTTCTCTAAAATTGACCACATGATTGGTCATAAGGCAAATATCAGTAGATACAAAAAATGGAAATAATCCCTTGTATCATATTGGACCACCAGGGCCTAAAATTAGAGTTCAACAACATCAAAAATCACAGAAAGCCTACCAACTCATGGAAACTAAACATCACTCAGCTGAAGCACCTCTGGGTCAAGGAAGAAATCAAGAAAGAAATCAGAGTCTTTCAAGAATTTAACATACCCAAACTTATGGGACACAATGAAAGCAGTCTTAAGAGGAAAATTCATAGCACTAGATGCCTATATGAAAAACCTAGAGAAATCCCACCCTAGAGAACTAACAGCACAGCTGAAAACCTTAGAACAATTAAGCAAACTCACCTAGAAGGAATAGACGGCAGGAAATGATCAAATTTAGAGCTGAAATCAATACATTTGAAACAAAAAGAACAATACAAGAAATCAATGAATCAAAGAGTTGGTTCTTTGAGAAAGTCAACAAGATAGATAAGTCCTATCCAAACTAACCAAAAAGCAGAGAGAGAGAGAGAGAGAGTATCCAAATCAACAAAATCAGAAATGAAAAGGGGGACATAACAACAGACCCCCAGGAAATCCAGAGAATTATCAGGTCATACTTTGAAAATCTATATTCCACAAAAATGAAAAACCTAGAAGAAATGGACAGCTTTCTGGACAGGTACCATTTACCAAAATTAAATCAAGATCAGATTAAATACCTAAACAGACCTATAACCCTGAAGGAAATTGAAGCTGTCATTAAAAGCCTACCAAATAAAAAAAGCCCAGGTCCAGAAGGGTTGAGTGCAGAATTCTACCAGACACTCAAAGAAGAACTATTACTAATACTTCTCAAACTTTTCACACAGTAGAAACTGAAGTAATATTGCCAAATTCTTTTTATGAGGCCACAATTACCCTAATACACAAGCCACTCAAAGATGCAACAAAGAAGGAGAATTACAGACCAATTTCCCTCATGAATATTGATGGTAAAAATCTCAACAAAATTCTGGCAAACCGTATTCAATAACATATAAAAAATATCATCCACCACCAACAAGTAGGTTTTATCCCAGAAATGCTGGGATGGTTTAACATATGAAAAATTGTAAATGTCATCCATCATATAAACAAATTGAAGGAAAAAAAACCACATGATCATATCCTTAGACGCTGAAAAAGCCTTTGACAAAATCCAACACTTCTTCATAATAAAAGTCCTGGAGAGATTAGGAATACAGGGAAAATATCTCAATATAATAAAGGTGATTTACTAGAAGCCGACAGCCAATATCAAATTTAATGGAGAAATGCTCAAAGCACACCTTTAATCCCAGCACAAGGAAAGCTGGGAGTGGTAACCAACATCCTTTATCCCTTAACTCCAGAGACAGAACTTCTTCTGTTTCTGTGAGTTCACAGCTATATATCTTTAATCCTAATCTGGATTGGACAGGGTATATAAGGGCTAGTAGAAATCAGGGAGATACAGAAGAGACCAGGACTGAGGCTGAGAAAGTTGCAAGACAGTTTGGTGAGAATTGACTATGGTGCTTTCTCTCTCTGATATTTCAGCCTTCCCCCAACATATGGCTCAGAGTCTTCTTTTCTTACAACCCCAAATCCTGCTACTACAAAGGGGATACAAATTGGAAAAGAAGAAGTGAAACTGTCTCTGTTTGAAAATGATATGATTATATACATAAGTGATCTACAAAATTCTACCAGGTAATTTCTACATCTGATAAACACCTTCAGTAATGTAGCAGGATACAGGATTAACTCAAAGAAAGCAGTAGCCCTGCTATAAGCTAAAGATAGAAGGGGTGAAAAAGAAATAAGGGAAACATCACTCTTTGTAATAGCTGCAAATACCGTTAAATACCTTGAAGTAACTGTAACCAAAGAAGTAACAAATCTATTCGACAAAAACTTCCAATCACAGAAGAAAGAAATTGAAGAAGATATCAGAAAATGGAAAGATCCCATGTTCCTGGATAGGTAGGATCACCATAATAAAAATGGCAATCCTACCCAAAGCAATCTACAGATTCAATGTACTCCCCATCAAAATCCAAACACAATTTTTTGCAGATCTGGAAAGGACAATACTCAATTCCATTCAGAATAACAGGGAAGCCAGGATTGCCAAAACAATTTTGCTCAACAAAAGAACCTCAAGAGGCATCACCACCCCCAACTTCAAGTTATACAATAGAGCTACAGTAATAAAAATAGCAGGATACTGGCATAAAAACAGACTTGTGGATCAATGGAATCAAACTGAAGATCCTGACATTAACCCAAAAACCTATGAACACCTAATCTTTGAAAAGACGCCCAAAATATTCAAAGGAAAAAAAGACAGTATCATTAACAAATGGTGTTGGCATAGCTGGATGGTAGTGTGTAGAAAAATGTAAATAGATTCAAGCCTATCACTCTGCACAAAACTCAAATCCAAATGGATCAAGGTCCTCAACATAAACCCAGCCACACTGAACTTGATAGAAAAGAAAGTGGGAAACACTCTCCAATGCATTGGGACAGGTGATCACTTACTAAATATAACACCAGTAGCACAGACACTAAGAACAACAATCAGTAAATGGGACCTCCTGAAACTGAGAAGCTTCTGTAAAGCCAAGGACACAGTCAATAAGACAAAACAACAGCCTACAGAATGTGAAAAGATTTTCACCAACCCTATAAGTAACAGAGGACTGGTCTCTAAAATGTATAGAGAACTCAAGAAACTAGAGCTCCAAACCTTGAATAACCCAATCAAAAATGGGCTTCAGAACTCAAAAGGGAATTCTCAGCAGTAGAATTACAAATGGCTGAAAGGCACTTGAAAAAGTGCTCAACATCTTTAGCCATCAGAGAAATGCAAATCAAAACAACTGTGAGATACCACCTTAGACCTGTCAGAATGGCTAAGATTAAAGACACAGATGACAGCCTATGCTGGAGAGGTTGAAGAGCAAGGGGAACACTCCTCCATTGTTGGTGGGAGTGTAAGATTGTTCAGCCACTCTAGAATGCAGTATAGCAGTTTCTCAGAAAATTGAGAATCAATCTCCCCAAGGACCCAGCAATACCACATCTGGGTGTATACCCTAAAGAGGCACATTCACACTCCAAAGGCATTCGCTCAACTATGTTTAGAGCAGCATTATTTGTAATAGCAAGAACCTGGAAGCAACCTAGATGCCCCGAAACTGCAGAATGGATTAACAAACTGTGGTACATCTACACAATGGATTCTACTTACTATTCAGCAGTAAGAAAAAATGATATCCTAAAATTTGCAGGTAAATGGATGGATTTGGAGAATATCCTTCTGAGCAAGGTCTCACAAACCCAGAAAGATAAGCAGGGAATGTACTCACTCATTAGTGGACTTTAAACAAAGCATTCTCAAGCTGCAAACCACAACCACTGAACAGCTTGGGATCTGAAGCACTTTGGACCAGCACTTTGGAGCCTGTTCCCTCCAGAGGAACACCTGACCCAGTCTTGATGATGGGATAAGGAAAGCAGACTTGCCTGGAGTGGATGCTTAACTAAGCCTCCTTGGGACCTTAGGAACTCCTGTCCTTGATGAGGAAGAGATAAGGAGATGTGGAGAAGAGAGAATGACTGGGAGGGGTGGGAGGGCAAAAGGAGTTTGAACAAAGGGATACATGGATAAAAAATGAGACTTTATTCATAAAAATAAACAAACAAACAAATAAATAAATAAGAGCTGGTGAGACAAGCCTAAGCTATTGGCCAGGTTTCAAAAAAACAAAAAGAAAGAGGAAAAAAAAAAAAAAAGAAAGAAAGAGGAAAAAAAAGGAAAAGTTTTTATTTATTTATTTATTTTTTGATAAATGAATGCAGACAGTTTCCCAGCAATACATTGGAACTCATGTATAGGCAAGGCAGTGGTTGGAGCAGGACTGGACTGGAATATCAATCTAACCTGAAGACAAAGGCAGAAGTGTATGTAGCCAGATAGGACCAGTAGAAACCTGCTGCTCCTAGAGACAGTATTTCTGAGATTACTTCAGAACAACAGCCATTGCAAACACATAGTAATCAAGACCCAAGAGAAACAAACAACCAAACATGAAACAGCAAATTTCACACATCTTTAGTGTAGGGCTAGTGCTATGGCTCAGAGGTTAAGATCAGGTACTACTGTTGTGGAGGGCCAGAGCTTGGTTCTTCACCATGCTTAGCTGCTCACAGCTGTCTGTAACACTAGGCATTCTGAGGTCTCTGTCCTCCATATGCACCTATAGTCTTGCACACACAAACACACACACACACACACAAATAAAAATAGTTCAAAAAAGTTTAATCATTTTTATATTCATTTTCTAAGAGTAGGCCCTCCCCATGCAGCCTAGGGTAGATAGACATTGCTATGAATCAACCCAGGGTAGCCCTGAAATCAAGATATTTCTGTTACAATCTCTGAAATGCCAGGAATAGAACTCTAAGCCACTAAACCTAACCAGCTGATTAAAATAGTTAGCTACAATAAGATAGCAATTATCATCTGACACTCCATAGAGTCTACAAAGTAAAATATGCTGAAATAATTTGACCCTAGGTAGATGGAGTAAATAAATAAGTTAAAGGCAAAGGACAGAATTCTACCCCACAATACACAAAAATTCTGTTGTAGTAAAAACTTATGGATACATTACTGTGCTCCAGTGTGTCATATGGTCTCATCTGGCACAATTTTTCAGAGATAGTAAAAAATACAATTTGCTCATTTAGAGCATGTTTTAGAGGAGAGTGAGAAATAATTTCCCTAAATTGAATATTTGGGAACCAATTACAACCCCAACTCTGCTATTAACCTCAAAATAGGTAATTGCAAGTTTGTGTCTAAATCCATTTGTCATAATAGAGCAAATTAAGAATCACATGATGGATGTGATTAATGTGTGACAGTTATCATGAGCACCATGAGTGCAAACTAATAACAACATCAAAGAGAGATTCCAAATGTGATGCAGCCATGAAGGCAAAACTAATTTTCGAATTATAATAGCAACGTCCAAGAAAGCTACTGTTTTCTTTGTATGTAGTCACGGCTGGGCATCTGGAGAATGGCTGGCCATTAATGTCCTAATAAATGGCAGGCACACACTGGAAAGGCTGTCACCATGTGATGCATGGAGCACAGTTGCTGCTGCTATTGTCATAATGGACTGGCTAGGTGTCAGGTCACAGGGTTTGGGGGAAAAAAAGTAAGACTCATTACTGGCTCCAGCTCAGGACCTCGATGTACCTAAGGGTTCTGACTAAAGCTGCATAAACGGTTTCAACGCCTATAGAAAGTATTATATATTAGTTTTCATCTTATATTCCTTATCTATTCTTCTGCCAGAAGAAACAGTAGGATTAAACCAGTTGATAAGTAGTAGAGTCATAATAATGAAATCACTGTATAGATGTGACCAACATGTACATAGTAAGCATTACATTTGACAGTAAGATAAAAAAATAGCCTCAAGATTGTGACAAAACAGGTGTTGAGGTGCTGTCCATTGTTACCTGGAGCAAGCAGTTATTTTGGTAACTACTGGCAGGCATGGCTCATTCAGTTGGGCCATATAAGGCTAGGCAGTAACTGGACCTTGCTAAGCAGAGTCCAGTGAGGTCAGGAGGAAGCTGGTTCATCACTACATCCCCATCCTGAGCATGGTGCCCTCACGCAGATGGCCAGTTAGTAAAGAGTAGAACAAGAGAAGAAGTCAAGGGGCTCAGAGTCCTGAGTCCGCCACTTGCTAGCCTGTGCTCCCGGCCAACTCATTGACTCTTTAAGTCTCAATTTATCTCTGTAAAAAACAAGGAACATGTTATTGTGATACAAATTAATTATGTTACAGGTGGGACAAAGTGTGGTAAAAATAGCCACTTGTTGCAGGAAATAGGTTAGTGTTGAAAGCTCACCAGAGGCAGACTGAGGAGAATTGTAGCACAAGATGGTCCTCCTATCGCAGCTCAGCTGTGGAGGTGACAGGTCTCTGAGTGGTAAGACACAAACAGCTTTGCAGCATGGTCTCATACCTCTTCAGCCCCCCCCATAAATGTAAATACGAACATAGTTTTCAATCTTAAATGCAGAAATGTGTAGAGATTTTAGGGATCTTTAATGGGAGTTGGAGGTGAGCCTTGAGGATTACTTCAGGTCTAACTAGAAGAAGACATAGCAGCAGGTGGGCTTTCCAGAATGCTGGGAGGAACAGGAAGAGCAGGCAGTGAGGGGCTGGAGGAGAGAAAGGCTGAGCCCCCTCTGCTTCAAACCGTTTACTTTGACAATACCTTCTCACATTTGTTTATAAACATCTTTATATCTCTTTTAGTGGTAAGAAAAATCATTTTTCCCTCTGTATTGCTAATAGTCTTAAAACTCTAGTGGATAATTCTCAGATGTTGGCAAACTTCCATGCCTGGACTCAGTGTTACTGAAACTATCTCAGCATTGTGTTTGGCAATGAACCTTATTTCATGGTGACTTTAGGTACGGAACTGTTAGAAATGATGGGTGTCTTGACATAATCACTGATGATTTGTGACCACAACCTTGTGAGAAACCCTGCTCCAGTGAGACACATGCCATAATACCCAACTCTAAATGTAAGCACCAGACAAAGTGTCAGGAGAAACGCCCTGTGCACCTTTAGCCTCTCTCGCTGCCTGCTCTGCTGTGGCTGCACCTGTCATGCTAGTCACTTCTCCTTGTAGCTAGCTTCTGTTTTCCCTGTGTGCCATACTCACCTCTTCTAGGTTGAAACTACACTGTTCCTCAAGGTTCAGCCCCAACTCCTTTATTCCTGCTAGATATTCCTCCCTTCTCAGAGGCCAGATACACCTCTGGGAATTCAGCAATTGCTTCTGAATAGAAACTTCTGAGAGGTTTCTTCATGGACTGTTGAAGGCAAAAGGAATGTCCAGATCTTACCTCGTCCCCACTGATGTTGTGGTTATGAGCTGAGCTGAAGCACGTGCACAGGTTGGCAAGGGCTTTGTCATACAACGAAAGCCTCAGCTCTAAGATTCTACTGTGTATGCGAGAAAGAGAAGTTGGAAGCATGATTCCGTTGACCTAAATTTCCATTGGCCAACATCTAGTTGTGTTATAGAAGAAAAATAGGACCCCCACAAGTGTGTCCAATTCTGTTTTCATTTCTATCCCTCATGTCTCAGCTAGTCATCAGTACCATTATCTTCTTGTTGGACATTGCCAGAACATGCTAGGAGAATTCTGAGTGCTTGTGAAAAAACTCAACACACACACACACACACACACACACACACACACACACACACACACAAGACACAGAGACTTGTGACCTAAGTTTCTTCAAACACAAGGTGATGTTCTTGCGATGTGTTTTTGTGCCCTCCTGGGTGCAGTGGACAGGAGTAAATTTACTTCAGATTACATATTATTGCTTATTTAAAACTATCCTCTACGAATTTATTTATTTTGCCACATGCATCTTGTCCTTGTGATTGTATACAGCGTGAACTCATAAGAACTTTACCCATGTGACCATTCTTAACCGACAGAGTATAAGTTGTCCGGTGCTCTGAATAAAGTTGGCTATTGCATGAGACTTTACTGGGCTTTATTTTAGATTTTGCTCTCCCAGCTTTGGCCACTACTACAGCAGTAACAGCACACTTCAAAAAGACCAAACTAGATTCTTTACTTCTCCTAAGCCAGCTTGCATGACACCTTTCTCCCATAATGGCACCTCATCCCTGCATGAAACCTGAAAAGAATCCTTGGCTTCTTTTTCAGCATTTAAATTAAACCAATAGAGGTCTTCGGTGTAGCAAATATACTGAAATTGTGCCCATCTTTCAAGGACAAGTGCAAGCACCAGCTCTTCAATGAATCTTTTCAAAGTAATTAATTCATATTGATGTTTCTTTTTTTCTGAAATAATAGAGCATTGACTAGGTTCATTAATTATTTTGATACTTAATCATATATATTATATTGTTACTAATGACCAAACTATAAATTGTTTATTTCTCATAAGACACTTTATATATGTGTATATGAGAGAGAACTTTATTTAAATTCTCATTATTTTGATTGTTTCTATGTAAATTGTTACTGATACATCTTTGAAAATGAATGATGTGCTTATCACTTCTATATTTCAAATAAAAGAAAGAAAACTAAGTTCTGAATAAGTATGCCTTTAACTCCTTTTATTCAATATACTATTTCTAAGTAAGAAGAAAGGTTAATAATAGTGAAATACAAAGTGACATCCAAAGTAACACACAAAGTAGAGGCTATGGGTGATAGCTTGCCTCAAAAGCATGAGCAACTGGGATAGAACCACAGAACTCATAGTAAAACAGCAGGGCATGGGGCCAGTACATGTAATTCCATCGCATGGAGGTAGAGACAGGTGGATCCCTTGTGTTCTTGGCTATATAGCCTAGAGTACTTAGTATATTCCAGGCCAATAAAATAGTGTCTCAAATAAAAAAACAACAACACAAACATGTGCATTTCACATAAACAAATACATAAACACACAAAAATCACAATAAGATGAATATAAAATAACTATAAGACATTATGTACTTTATATAATGTGGCTATTTAAATACTTTTTCTGGCACATACTTGAATTACACACACACACATATAAAATTTAAACTAGTAATGGCTGTAAGGAACCAAGGCTGTCACATTAGGAAATATCAGCTCAGAAACTAGGCTGAATCACGAATGAATCATAAGCAGAGGGCTTCTAAGTCGTGGAGGAAGAGCTGTTTTGGAATGCAGAATTGTGAAAAGGAAAACATTCTATTTCAATTCCCGCCATCCAATTTGAGGACTCATTAGTAGGCAGAGACAGCTGATTTTAATTGTTTAGACTGGTACACAGGGAGAATGACAATCTCTAAAGTCAAGAATCTCTCTCCTAATTAGACAAAGAAAGTTGGCATACCATGGCATATTCATGAGTCTACAGGGGAGAAGACATTTTAAAAGGAGAGATGAATGAAAAGATAACAGATGGAGAGAAAATGTTTTTGATCATAGATGACTCAGAGTAAAAGGAAATTGAGATAAAGTAATATTAGAGGGTTGAAACGGCTAGGAAAAGACTAATAAACATGAAAAGCTGAAGAGAAACAGGAGGTTAATTATAGAAAAATTGTATTTCATAGTTTTTTCATCCATAAATTTAGGCTCTAGAATTATAGATAGCATAATTTCTGCTCTGATCCAGTATCCGACTTTCAAGACAGAGCTTCACTGTGAAGCCCCAGAGTGAACTCACTCATCAATTCATGACACCCCTGAAAAGGTGACTGGTGGACCATGTGATGCATCTGGGAAGCTGACTCTTTAAAATCCCTCTTTACACGGTAAAACCAGCAGACTGTAAAGAATTTCATCTTTTGTTATAATCTCTGCTATTAGAATTGTCTGCAACACATACATGAGTGAAATTAATGCACTGATTGTGGAGAAACGCAGGGCAAAAGATCTAATCATTCAATACAGACCACAAGGCATTCTTCTTATCTGAATAGGTTGTTGTCTTAAGGGGCAAAAAAAAGTTGAGTTGTTATGTAAATAGTATCAGAAGCATGTGTTGATATTTTTTTTAAAAAAAAAAATCAAAGCAAGTTATAAAAAATGAATGGCTATGAAGTTGTCTCACTGTCCAAAAGAGAATAGTTAAGAAAGGCTACAAACATCCTTCCCATGACCACAGCAGGACTCGGAAACTCTCCTAGAGATGGGTTTTGCAATCACCATGTTGACAGCTCCAGAGTCACTGGAGACCACCCTGACATCTTAGAGGGTCCTAAGGAGATAAATCAGATCATCCTGTTCACTGCAAATTTGATCTGAAGAAGACCTTTCAGCAAAAGGTAAGAATATGTGGTAGAACTTTAGTGATATGAAACTCTTTTCAATAAAAAAACCCAAATTATGAAAAATCTCATTTCATAAACTAAAAAAGGTATTTTTAAAAGTCATGTTCCACATATTTTACTACTCTGATTCACTATTACTTCTGAGACATAGATTCTCAAAGTAACCTATTATATTGCTGGTTCCAGAACAGCCTAGCTCTTCAAGAATTTAAATCTATTTATTAAAATCAACACTTAGGGCTAACAGTCAAAAGAAAGGTTCTTCAAGACATTGATAGATGTCAGTCTTAAATTCTGACCCCATTAAAGTGTAAACAACTTTAAAAAACTTGAATTAACTTCACATACGACATATAGAAACACATATACATACATATGCAAACACACACACACACACACACACACACACACACACGGGCGGGGGGAGTCAATGATCCCTAAAACTAATTTCAAGAAAGCAAATTTAACCCTTTGGTTTTCTTGGAATAAAGATAGTGGATTTAGTGAATGGACATAAAAATTATCAAGAACATGACCAACTTGTAGTAAGATAAATCTTTTATTTATCAAGGAAAAGTTATTATGAATACTCTCCCAGATACTATCAAATAGATAAATGAATTGAAGATGGAAATTATATTTATATTATACCTTTAGAAACTAATTAAGTAGAAATTTGTTGCAGAATTACTTAGTGCACTTGTTAAAAGTTCAAGTTCCTGGAATCCCTGAGGGTACAACAAGAATCTGCAATTCTGAGTGCCCCATGATCATTATACAGCAAGGTTTCACAGTTCTCACCATGGAGGGTGCTCCTTCCTGTGGACCCAGCATGATGCTGCTAACACTTGCCTTTCTTCCCAAAGGAATAGGTGTAGGGGTTAGAAGCTAGAAACTAAACACACTAAATATGGCTCTACCTTTGGCAATCTAACCATGGGCAGGCAGGCTATTAAAACTCAAGCCTCGGTTTCTTTATCAGAAAATAGGGATTATAACACTTTATACAGGTGCTTTGGAGAGTCTAACACCCAGAATGTTCTGAGGACAGTATAATTAGTTCATTCCCCACAGTGAAAATTGACTTCTTCTGTAGCTGATCCACAGAAAAGCCTTCACATTCTGCCAACAAAAGACACAAATGAGTCTGCAGTCGTGCGCTTAGCACCAAGAAAAGGTGATGTGATGAAAGCCCGGGCATGACTACTAAAGTCTTACAGAATCTATTTTGTTGCTGTGGGTAGAATTTTCTATTTACTACATAATTTAGAAAAACAAATGAAGAGAAGCAAGGAAAGTAACTGACTCTAAGACAAAATTTTGGTTTGTATGAGTCATCAAGTGCTGGCAGTGACGGTGTGGAGAATGTGAATTTGCATGGATTTCACAATTAGGACGTCATGTGCAACTTTCACAGTCCCTTCAGTTTTGACTTCACATAGTTCTGCTGCTTGCTTAATGCAACCGCTTCCTTATTATTCCCTTTTTTTCTGTGTTTTCTCAACTTTCCAGTGTCAATGATTAACTCCTTACACCAGAACTATAAAACTTGTATGTAAAGGGTTTCATTCTAATCCAGGTGAGAGTACTGGGAATGACCCAGGAAGAGAGGGTGTAAACATCATCTGCTCCCACAGACTGTTCACTATGAGCAGCCAATTAGTGCTATCAGGAAGTAACGGACTAATAAACAGCTCTAACACTGAAATGGAAAGAAAGGAAACAGCTTTCCCTCCATTGGTTGGAAAAAAAAAACTGGCTTTCAGCTGAATTAAAAACCTAACAGAGGAGGAGGAAGAGGAGGAGATGCCTTAATTGGTCTGCAGGATTTACATCTAGAAGTAAGTCTGAGGAAAAAGACATGCACACCATCTTCCAAGGCTGTGCTCACTGGTGATACACAGTTCTAAAGGGGCAGAACTATACTCACCAGATCCCTCCTGGTCCAAGCTGAGCTGCTTTTCATGACCAAACTCCACTGAGGGCACAATAAAGTTTAAACACACACACACACACACACACACACACACACACACACACACACACCACTCACAGCAAAGTGCTCAGTACATCTTTATGTTTAAAATATAGTGGTGGGCTGAGGGGATGGCTCAGAGGGGGAAACACTTGGCACACAGAGGGAGGATTGGAGTCTGCATCCCAGGACCTATGTAAAAGCTGCTCAGGTGTGGTAGCTACCAACACTCCTGGGACAGACAGGAGAGCCCCAAGGCAATCTGGCTCCTAGCTGGAATTGACAAGTGGAGTTCAGTGAGACACTCTATCTCAATAAATAAAGCGAACAGTGACTGAGGCAGAAACCCTGTGTCAACTTTGGGCCTTTACATACATGTGCACAAACACATGTACTCCCACACATGCGAAGATGCATATATGTATACTCAGACATATCATACACATCCAAACATAAATATATACGAATACGTGGATTTGTATATGTGTGTGTATGCATAAGTATATAAAAATGGTAATTAAAAACTTTCTATTTAATACATTTTTTAATTGAGAATTAAAACCTCAAAGATTGAAAATAAATACTTGTTGCCCGTATTCATGAAACAGTTTTAAGAGGATCCTTCATTCCCATGGTGGGAGGGTAGTCATCGCTATGTGGAATATATATCATATATCCTTCAACAGAATATGTGTCTCCAGCATAACATAGAGGGAGGCCTTGTCCATGTAATACATTAAACCACTGATGGTATAAAGTTCATGCCAAACAGTTCAAAGGTCATGAAAGAAATGTGCAGGACATAACTCTCCCCCTTGTGGTTATGACTCAGCCATGTTCACAAAGATGGGATCCTACAAAAAAAACAATATAAGTGAATAAAATAAAGAAGGGGAAATCAGATTTTGTTAGTGGTGCTAGGACCCAGAGGCGTAGAACTACTGCAGTATATCTGCCTAGCTCTTTCCTCAAGGCCATTTCCCCTTCTCTACCTCTGAGCACCATTTGCACTAATAAAAAATCTTTACTGTAGGACTGAAGAAGCCCTGCAATGGGCAACACCGTGAGCTGCATCACAGCCAGCACACAAAATTGGAGAGCCAACATTACACAGCTTTAGTGAAAAAAGAAAATCCTAAATTGTCTTTCCTTCTGCAGCTATGTCAGCTATTGGTTGTCTTTACAAACACCATGACACAAGTTAGTTAGCTGCTTGATCTACAGACAGCTTTCATGTGTGCCCCGTTGAATGGAATCCCTTCCTTCAGGGACAGTGCAATGGTTCTCAATGAATACTTAGACAGGTGCTCCTGGTATGTCCCCCAGATAACCCTTATCTTTTGGCAGATAATGTGGCTGTCAGGTAATTCTCCATAACTTATTTTATGTAAATATATTACGATATGTCTCATATGTACTAGGAGCTAGCATTTTTCAGGAATATCTAAACTTAAAGAATAACATTAGAAATGACATGTAAAACAACCCTGCCTTAATACAAAAATAATTTTGAAGGAGAATTTTCATAATCATTCATATTTGCATGAATTATTGCCATTTTCAAAAATCTGTATCTTTAATTTATGAATAATAATAATAACAGATGACTCTTTTTCTTAATGTCTGGCATGTTAGAGTTGAAAATGTCAATTCTGGTCAAGGTTCTGTGGAAATTAGTGGAGACATGAACACCAGGTGCTTCAGTATCAGGAAGTGACTTGAATCACCTAGTCTCCATGGTAACAGCCTTGCACTTACATCAAAGGGCCACATCTTACTCATATCCACGCAATCACAGTTTGGATGAGTGCTTGGGCCATCAAATTGTTCTCCTACGTAGGGGGCCTTCTCTAGTCAGGGCTTATCATGAATTTCACTTAAGACAATGATAGCTCAAATTATCACCTAGAGTCTTGGTGCTGGCAGAGTACAAAAAGTTCTTTATATGAAGAGGTAAAGCATCTCATGCATTCTCAACTTTTTAGTCAGGTACACAGAATACTAGTTTTTTGAGACATCATGATCGTTACATAATCATGTAATGGTAATTACGGTACAGGGCTGTCACACACACACAAACAGAGAGAGAGAGGGAGAGAGAGGGAGGGGGAGAGGGAGAGAGAGAGGGAGAGAGAATGAATTACCATAAAGATAAATTTTATGCCAAATATGCTGCCACACACCTTAATCCCAGTACTTGAGTGGCAGAGGCAGACAGGTCTGTGGGTTTGTGGCCAATCTGCCTATGTAGCAAGTTCCAGGCCTGCTGGGTCTACACAGTAAGACCCTGTCTCAAAACAAAAGATGGATTTCTGTGCATATACCCTGATATGTCTCACCTTGCTTTCACCAACTTCATGCCTGTGGTAATGTATTGTATATTTAATAAAATTGGTCTGGAATATCAGAGGACAGAATCACCCACAGCCAAGGAGTGAATGTCAGACAGTGGTGACCTACACCTTTAATTTCATCACTTGGGAGACAGAGATTCCTCTGGATCTCTGTGAGTTCAAGGCCTAACAGGTAGTGGTGGTAAAAGCAGCTAGTCCCAGCACTTGGGAGGCAAAGGCAGGAGGATCTCTGTGAGTTCAAGGCCAGCCTGGTCTACAGAGCATGTTCCAGAACAGCCAGGACTGTTACATAGAAAACCATGTCTAAAACAAAACAAAACAAAACAAAACAAAACAAAACAAAACAAAGGGCTGGAAAGATGGCTCTGTCCTCTGATATTCCAGACTATTTTATTAAATATATATCACCACACATGTCCCCTTTCACTCATTCATCAAACTCACTAGTGTGCTTGCTTGATTCCCATCAATAGTCATAGTGTGAAAAGTATGTTGAATACTCCATCTTGACTTATATTTTAATATAACACTTGGATCATGCCAAAAAGTTCATATCCCCATGGTATAAAGTTTTATAGTACATCTTATGGTATGAGGAATATTATTTATTGCCAAAAATAACTCCAGTTTCCAGGTCCTTCCCATCTAGTGATGATTAAAAGAGGATAGAGTGAACAGTAATTTGCTGAGATTGTGGCTACAAGTGTACCATCTTTATTTATTAACTACTAATTAGATAGTGAAACCTCCTTGGGTTTATAAATGGCAATATTATACATAGTATAGATATTTTAAGTAAATTATTGTTAGCTTTTCAAAAAGAGGTAATCATCTTAAAATTAAAAATAAAATGCACTTTGTACTTGGGGTGACTAAAATTTTCTAGACACAATGGTGATGGTTGAGCAACACTGAAACTATATTAATGTCACTAAATTGTACCCTAAAAATGGCTACAGTGAGAAATGATGACCTACACTGATCAAAGTAAAAACAGTTGCAGTTTTATGAAATGAATTTTTTATGTAGTGCAAAAGTATTAATGATATGTGGTGACCTATGCTTTCACTAGAAGTACCAATATTATATTGCATAAGCTGCAACTGATGATTGGCTATCCTGAGTGGGGCCAAATATATACATATGCCCTTTGACACTGGGAACATTGTCACTTTAAAGAAAGGAATACCTACTAATAGGAGAAAAAAAATACTACTTACATGCAAAATTTGGAAGACCATTAATAGAGAGTATTACTATTACTCTGGTGACAAATGGTATTTTATCTTATTACTTGCATCACTAAATATATTTAAGATATCTATAGACTTATATCTCTAGAATTAAAACACTGGAACATGTTAAAACATTTATTTGTTAAAAATAACTTTGCTAGGCTAGTGAGATGGCTCAGCAGGTAAAATACTTGCTATGCTAACCTGAGTGTATTCCTGGAATCCATGGAAGAAGCAGAGAACAGGCTCCCAATAGGTGTCCTTTGATATTCACATCCATGCCACATTCACTTACATGCACAACACACACACACACACACACACACACACACACACACACAGACATACACATGCACACATGCAAGTACACACAATAATAATGTCTTTGTTTTATTGGAAGAAATGTAGATACATAAGCTAACTATGTTTTTCATAAATTGAAGCAGAGAATTAACTGTATATCAATGATTTATAAAGTTCTATAAATTTCTTGTAATTACTTCAGTTATTTAAACATCTATAAGAATGGACCAGCATTTAGCAAAGTATAACACACGTGAGACAGTTATTTTATTTGTTATACTCCCAGGATGAATTATTTATTTATTATATATTATTATACACCAGGGTCTGTGAATGCAGATTGACATTCATTCACTGTGCCACATTCTCATCCCATGATCATTATTTTAAGCTATGAAAGCTGTATGAGTTCTTCTTTTATCTCTCCATTTTTGAGATACAGGTGTAACTCTGTATCTCATGCTAGCCTAGAACTCACTATATTTGTATCCCAGGCTGGCCTCAAAGTCCTATTGGTATCCTGGGTCAGTCTCTGAAGTATTGGGATTACCATGTTATGAATCACTATGCTGGGCTTATCTGAACATAAAATCCACAAACAGAGTTATCATCTGAATGTGTAAGTTACTAGTTCATGGTGGGGAAAAAACAAAAGCCCAAAAAAAACAACAAATCTCAAATAGATCCCCCAAAATCTCAAAATTTTAAATACCTGGGAGAGCAAGAGTTGAACTACCAAAGAAAAAACTATTTTCTTATTTCTAAGACACCTGGGTCCTGATCTTTTATTAACATACATGAGTTTTATCTGAATATTTAAAGGGTTCTTATGTAGTTAGAAGGCTTTTTGGCTGTGGTACTGGCACACCCATCCCATCCATACACCTATAAAGGACATGATCAGTAGTAAGCAGGCACTGAAGGGAAAACAGACATGCCCTTTGTCCAAAATGGGAAACAGGAAGTTAAATAAAGAACAGAAGGTAAAAAAAAAAGTGTAGGAGTACACGCACATATGTGAGTGTGAGTGTGCGTGCGTGTGAAGTACACCTACAGTACAAATCACATAAAAGCAAATACCATTATCACTATAGTAGTCCCCTTTAAGGTATAAACACCTAGCATAAAGCATGTTTATCCCTGGGATCATGGACTTCAAGTTATTTCTTTATTACACCCTAGGTCATATTAAATCTCAGTACAAAAAGTCAACGTTTTTATTCTTCGGAAAATTCCTTCTAGGCTTTTTATAACAGAAAGAAAATTGTGGAGGGAAGAGTCCTTTCTAATAATTAAGGAACATAATCAGATAATTCATGACATCTAAAAATCCAGGGGAAATTATAGTCTTCCTTCCCACTACAAAGGAGACCAAGCATACTCATCACCAAGGCAAATGTCCAAACAAAGCGGGAGGGAAATGATGAACAAAGTCCTAGAATAACTTTGATGTCTGTAGAAGCATTTAAAGATTTATTGTGATTTCATCCTAACAGACACGTGGACTTGGTGCACAGCTGCCGACTTTTATTTCATTTGTATAGGGTCAACCAGGCGCCATGTAAAGATTCCCACTTCCATTATTTCAATGGACAATTTTGTCCAAAGAAATCACTTTGTCCTATGAGCTTTTATGTGGTGAGTTTCCTATGATGAAACAGCCTCAATAAAAAGCACGGAGGTTACAGTGCATGAGCAAAGCAGTTATGGTCTCTGAATTATGCTCAGGGGTAAACATTATTACTTAGAGAATAAACACCATGAAATTACTGATCATCTATCTTTTTCAGAAATTACTCACAGTGAAGAGTAGTGAAATGTAATACAAACACCCTACTCACATCCTAACCACATGAAATGATAATACTGAGCCCAGATCTGTACCTGCCCAACTCCCAGATTTTAAACTCAGAATCTTAATAAAATGAATTTCCTTTTAATGCTGTGTCATTATCATTAGTACACAGTTAATAATATATATAGAGAATGGATAGCTTTATATTCAAAGCTGTTTATAGGCTGCTAATAACCAAGACCCCCAAAGACCTCAATTTACATAAAAAGGAAGCAAGGCTACATTCACTCAGGTATACAAATCACAACCATATAGACAAAGGCTCTAAGAACTCATAATCTCTTCTTTGTGGATTTGGTCAGGGATGGCTGGCTAATTGGAGGAGCTCATGAAAGCACCTTACAATCCAATTAGCACTTCAGTGCAATTAAGTGCCAGAGACTTCCCTATTCTACAGAGACAGGCTTTGATCTCCCAGTGAAAAGTGTCCTGCCTTAAAGATGCGGTTTTGATTTTTTTCTCAGTAATTAGTGCTAATTGTAAACCCAAGCCTGACCTGCTATAAACAGAGTGTTTTACCGCATTTGACACAAGGACCTTAAATCAGTGTTCTCTTTTGTCCATATTGTACTTGCTTATTAGAAGCCTGGCTATTTTACTCATCATTTGACGCACAATGGCTAAGTACATACTAAAGTCAGCTGAAACAAATGCCTTGATCGTAAGAGCCTCTGTGGGTATTTTCACTGATGTTTTTAAGCCCAGATACCACAAGGGTAGTTGATTGGATTTCATTTAAGGAATATACTGTAGTTTTTCTACACAAAGAATGACTATTCAAAGGCAGTTTCTAAAGAGGTTTAGTGACCCTTGTATGTTTGGAAAATAAAAACAAAAGAAGAAATGGTCTTTTCATGGGAACAAACAAAGAAATGTACGAATCAACTTCAGAAGTCTGATTTTTTTTTTTAAAAAAAGCCTATTATAATAATATCTGTTAAATCAACTCATTGTTGGGGTTCATAAAAATGAATTAAAATATAGACCAATGAGTGTGTAGACCAATAAGATATCTCTACATGAAAATGAGATACTGCAAAATATAAACTCCCAGGCCCCCAGTAAGGCATAGATAAGATCCTTTGAAATTAGCAGGCAGTTTCTATGCAAATGCAAAGCAGCTGGGTGCTGGATGGGAAATTTCTCCCTCAGACAGTTTTAAATATACCCCATCCCACTGTTTAGTAAATGATTTCTTCATTGAAAAAAAAAATAACACAAATAGAGCTAAGTATAGTCTATGAGGCACTGACAGCAGACACTGAATTAGGACTGATTTAGTGATCTGAAGTAGTCTAGTGTGTCCAGACATACAATTATTAGAGGAAAAATACATCTAAATGCATATGTTACCCAGAAAATGCAAAAGCATCAATTATCACCCCGAGAAGCGCAGATATATTTTCCCCTGAAGGGGAAAAAAAAGGGTTTAGAAACAATATCTTTACAAAGGAAAATATGACTAAAATAAACAAAAAATGGGATGAACACTCAGAAATTTCCCTAATTTTATACTCTTTAAATTTATTAAATCATTTTAAACCAATGTATTGCACTCATATACCTTATAGTCAAATAGTAATAAACATCTGTGATGCTCTCTCCCCAGAGGTCACTTAGAGGCATTTTCTTCTTTTTCAGTCTTTCCTTTGTTTCCTCCCTTTCAGCTTTCAAGCAGCTAAGAATCCCTGGTTGAGGGGCTCAGAGGGACAGGCTAGACTATTTCAGAGCTCATCAGGGGAGGGGCTGGCACCTTATGTTAGAACCAGGCATTCACCCAGGTACGGTACCTTGCCCTCTTCAGGCTCTGTAATCTCCATGTGTAAATCTGCTCAGATTCATCTTTCATAAATATCACTTCCAGCCAGGATGGCTATGATGAGGTGACAGGGTCAGTGGGTGTTTGGAAGCAATGGAGACTGGGAGGTGGAGTCACATTTGCAATCAGCTTTGTCTTCATTAATGTCACTACCTTTTATTACTCAGTGGGGTGGTTTGGATAAGAATGGTCCCCATGGGCTCATATATGTGAATGCTTAGTTACCAGGAAATAGAAATGCTGAAAAGATTAGAAGGATGGGGAGGTGTATCCTTGGGGAAGAGGTGTGGCCTTGTTGGAGGAAGCCCATACCAGACCCATTCTCTCTCTTTGCCTGCTTCTTATAGATCTAACGCTGAGCTACTGCCCTAGCACCCTGCATGCCACCACATTCCCTGCCATAACAGACCTCTGAAAGTGTAAGCAAGCTCCTAGTAAAATGTTTTCTCTTTAAGAGTTGCCTTGGTCATGATGTCTCTTCACAACAACAGAACATTGACTAAGACACCAAGCTTCCAATTTATGAAACCTTCTGGGGAGACAAATTGGCTAGCTCCTCTTTGTTGCTTTCAACGTGAAAGCATTTTATTAGACTTTATTCTCCTCTTTAAGTTGTTTATACTTTCTTTAAATTTCAAAGAAAATATATACAATAAAAATTTAGTATTTAAACTGTTTTTTTTTTTTTTTTTTTTTTTTTTTTAAAAAAAAAACTTTATTTATTTATTTGCCTTGGTGTTTGCCTGGAACTGGAACTACAGACAGTTGTTAGCTGCCATGTGGGTGCTGGGAATCGAACCCGGGCCCTCTGGAAGAGCAGACGGTGCTCTTAACCGCTGAGCCATCTCTCCAGCCCCTAAACTGTTTTTAAGTGCATAATCAATATAGTGACAATTCATATTGTTATCAACCACATTCACTATTCACTTGCAAAACTTCCTCACTGCCTGTCTCATCTATTTTCTGGCCACAGGTTTTGGTGGTTTGAGGGATGCAACGATCTACAACTTCACTGTATGTGTTTCTCTTTTCCTTGCATGGGAATGATTTCCCAAAGAAGGGTGCAGTTTGTTACTGAATCACAGTCCAACCTATGCCTCATCCTCTGAAGACAACTGTTGTTAAGAATGGCAATGTCATGTGTTCTTGGCACCAATGTGTCTTGGTGGCATGACAAGGTTAGTTTCCTGTTTGCCTTGTCGATTCTTCATCTACATTTCTCAGGTCCTTTCTGGGCCTTGTGAGTTTGCATTTCCCTTGGTTCCTCTCTCGTCTCTTCTACCTTTCTAGGCATAGCTACACATGCCTAAGAAATGGGCAACACTTTAGCTGTTATTACAAGACCAACAGTTTGACATGTGCTGAATAAAGAGCTAGAACTTTCTAAGTTTCATGGTGACAGTAACTAGAAATGAAAGATTAGACCTTAGCCACTGCAGCTGACTATGTATGCATCAAAGAACATGCTGAACAATATAGACAGCTAAGTTTATATCCCTTTACAGGTGAACCTGAAGCCTCTACTTGAGGACCCATGAACTACACCTGTAATATCTTACCTAACATGCATTCCAAACTCAGTGGAAATAATTCTTTGAATATTAAAATATGATGAAAGAGTATCACTGTTTTCTATTACTAGAAATCACTTCTTGTGATACATTCTAATTTCTTATATTCCTTGTATCATGTAGCCACCTATTATTTCATTGAATCTCAGGTATTTATATGCTTCAGTGATGGGGTCTCTATGAGACAGTAAAACTCTAACAATACTTTAAGTCTTATTTTTAATGTTTTCTCCAATTTACTGAGTTAAATTTAAGAATATAATTTGAATACAGGTTAGATAATGTTTTGGTTGAATGTTAAGTTTCAAATCTATAATGATTGGGTGTCTTGGATTAAAGGCAATAGCAAAGAAGTGAACTAATTAGGACAAAAGAATCCAAGAATCCAGGCAGGTGTCCCTGTGTCTATTGTGTGCATGAAAAGGCTGGACTCAGAAAGATGATAAAGCTTGTGACCAACACAGCAACGGGAGACCAAACCACAACGTGAACTCATCCTGTACCATCAGCAACTAAGCTGGGCGTGTGGACTGAGGAGCTCCTGAAAACTCAAAACCAAGTTCACTTACACGAACAGAGTCAAGTGAGAAGTAAGGAAGTAAGCACAAAAATCACCACACTGATCATGGCGAGGGCAGGGCAACTTCTTCTCATCTGAAAAGGCAATTTAGTTGCTTCCTTTAGAGTAGATACATCTGTTGCTCCTGATAAACGATTCATAAATATGGAAAACACTGGACGAGTCACACTGTACCAGGCCCAAGGAAAAGTAGTTGAAGAATTTGTTCTTGACTTTAAATGGATGTAATAAATCGTTACAAAAATTCATTGAACCACAACAAACTTGTCTTAACATAAAACTTACTTGATATGTCTGCAGTTTGTTCAATAACTCAGAAATACATAAAAGTGACTTGTGAGCAAACATGGAGAAAAAACTCCACAGTAATCTACAGTATGCCTTTGTATCAGAAAACAATGGTTCTCACTTGGGAGCCCAGTGACTCCGATTTTGGATACGACTCTGATAAACTAGGTATTGCTCCCCCACCAACAGCACAAGACAGAAAGCAGCAGAGAGGTGTAAGATACTGCAAAGCACAGGGACAGAAGAACAGCAAAACACCATGAGCTTGATGGTCTTGTCAAAGATAACTCTGGGAAGAGGGTGGCACGTGTCAGTGCCTGTGACTATAGCCTGCAGGAGGAATTTAATCCACGCTGGACTTAGGAAAAGCTGTTACCGTAAACCAGACATGCCAGCTTCCTACATGTGGGCTGTGCTTGCTTCCAGTGTAATGGCAGACTGAGCACAGCTAACAGAAGCTGGGGTCTTGTGAAACTGAAAACATTTACACCCAACCCCTGGGTCTGGGCCATGGAAAGCATGGATGGATAGGAGACCACACCTCACTAGGTTCAGTGGGTATGGCATGTCTGAGCCACCTAGAGATTGTGGGCACTTGCTTAGTGAACTTTACTATATTACAGTTTGCTCAAGTCTTGAAGAATACAAAGCATTTTTTAAAAGCCTTCCAGGGGCTGGAGTGATGGCTCAGTTGGTGAGTCCTCACAAGGTAAGCCTGAGGATAAAACCTGGATTTCTCATGCCCATGTAAAAAGCCAGGCACAGCCATGTGTGTCAGCAATCTCAGCACTGAAGAGGCCAAGAGAGGACGATCCCACTCACAGCTGGACAGACTCCAAGGTGATCAGTGAGCTCCAGCTTCAGTGAGGACCTCATCTCTGAAAATTATTTAGAACCTGACAGAAAAGGACATTTGATATTGACCTCTGGTCTCTGCATGTACACCTAAATGCATGCCCGTGTGCATGTGCACAAATTCTCTCTCTCTCTCTCTCTCTCTCTCTCTCTCTCTCTCTCTCTCTCTCTCTCTCTCTCTCTCTCTCTCCTCCCCCCGAATAATTATAAGCATTTCATCTAAGCAGAAATCCATTTACAGAACACTGAAAGAAATGGCATTTCTTCCTAATATTGCCAAAAGCATATTCAGAAATTGAGATCTTAAAAATATTCATTGGCACAAGCAGATGAATAAAGTTAAATCATTTCAGATGCCCTTGCTAAGATACTTTCCCCTTAAGATCAAAGTTGATGGTCTGATTTCTTTCAGGTGAGCCCTTCTCAGGCCTGTAAGAGGCTTGTGCTCCCTAAACTGAACTCGCTGAAAACACTGATCTCAGGCAAGTGAGCCAGCATGTTTGAAGAATACTTCTGTAATTTAAACTACTCCTTGATCTTTCCCCAAAGCATGCTAGAGAATTGAATTTCCACGAAACCTTCTAACCCAATTTGAACAGTATAATATGGACGGTGGGGAATAAATGAGTTTGATCAATTATAAATTTATATGATATGTTAGTAAGTCATTCAGACCTACCCCTACAACTCAGTATTTTGAACACTAATGCCATGCTACCTAATTTTAAAATGCTGCATTTCAAAAAATCTTGCTGAGGAGTATTTGCATATTTGAAAATCTAATTAACCCAAGCATATTTTAAGGCTTTCAAGAGAGAATATACAATAACATTTTTGTCAGCTGAATGCTTGCTTGAGGCTATGTAAGGATTTTATCATCTGGTATAATTTAACCCTTCAGCTCTCTGTTTTTGTTTTTTTTTGTTTTTGTTTTGTTTTGTTTGTTTGTTTTGTTTTGTTTTTAATGAAAAGGCTATCCAGTCGGACACTTGGGCAGGAGGAAGCCTCCCTTTGTTTTGGACTCTGGTCACTTTAAGTGTACACTGTAGAAGTCAGGCTGTGGTGCTTGTAATCCCAACACACATGCAGGCAGATCTCCAGTTCTGAGCCAGAATGGACTACTTGGTGAGACTTGTCCAAAACAAAACAAAACAAAAGCAACAACAACAACAACAAACCCAAAACCAAACCAACAAAAGTCTGCCCCGGAATGCAGAGATGGCTGTTTCAAATGTCACCCCAAGATTTTCTACTCCTTTCCTTTAGGAAGATTGTCTTTCCCTCAGAATACTTGAATTAGACTTTAAGGATTTCCATCACAATGCATATACAGCAAAATACCATCATGTTTTTGTAGAGAAATGTTTGAAAGACAGGTGCCCAGAAAATGACATTGCCCAATCTGCCTCAGTTGCTACCATCTCTGTCCTTAATTTCCTCCAATGGGACCAGTAGTGCAGTTCATAGGCCCTCTTGGCTCCCTACTACAGGGCAATACTTATTCTTACATGAATTGTGTACTTGGTAGGGAGGGTAAGACCCATAGACATGGACATACTACTGTGAATTTTTCTTTTGGCTTAGGTCATTTATCTCGACAGAATGAGACAGACCAGTACTCTCTTTATTACTCCTTTGCAAAAATTATTGCACACACAGAGGCTCTAGCTACAAATAAATAGAAAGTTAAATAGACAGACAGATACATACATACATACATACATACATACATACATACATACATACACAGACAGACAGATAAAATTGTCCTGTATAGTGCTCAGCTGTTTGGCCAAGCCCCTCGAGACTCTTCCCCTGATATAAAAGGCCAATGTAAAAAGTTATTATAGAAGAAATGGAAGCTGTAAGGATTAGTTTGGCAGAAAACAGGATTCACAAAGAACTCTGGTATGCCCAATGGAATCTGGATCATCGTGTGTACTGCAAATTTCAGGCCATGAAGCAAAACTTAAATAATGAAAGGCTGGGTAAGCAGTCCAATGCTAGAGCTTGCCTACTGCTCCTAAACTGTTAGATTCAATTTCTAGTACTGTAAAGCCACGGAGGAGCAAGAAGGGAAGAAGGGAAAGGAGAATAAATTATGAAATTTTTGTGCTAGTATAAAGTTTGCTTCCGAATCACAAATGTATTAGAAAAAGGCTGAAATCCTGAGGAAGCGCCTGAGGGGCTGGGAGATGAGCTGGGCTGGCTGTCAGGAGCACACGCTGCTTTTGTAGAGGGCTGGAGTGCAGTTCCCAGTGCCCTGTTAGAGGGCTCCAGCTCTAGGGACACCAGTCTCCTTCTTCTGGCCTTTGAAGACAGCTGCACTCATGTGGCATATAATCACAGATACACATACATAAAAATAATATATCTTTTTTCTAAGGGGGGGGAAGAATATGAGCATGATGTAAACGCATCAGCATATACCAAGTTCCTGGTGGAAAACCACTAGATGAACACAGAAAATTGTACCACAACAAATCAGGTGAGTTGGAACTCCCCGCAGCATATGACATCACAAATCTCAAGTGCCTACAGACTACTGCATTTCACCTGTGCGGTATGACTCAGACAGGGACCAAATTCAGCTACAACCGGCAGCTCATCTTTCTGCTGATTTCAGCTAACCCTCTGTCATCACCACAACCTTCTTTTACTGTTAATTATCAAACAAAGTAATGTGTTTCCATATTCTGTTTTCAGCTGATCCTTCCCTCCGCCATTCCCTGCACGCACTTCTCCCCGGGAGTCTTCGGCCCCTAATATTCTCCTTCTCGCTTTCAAATCACATCCTTTCTTATTCTCCTTCCTTTCTTCAAACCTCTTCTCCCACTTCTGCCTCTATAGCTTCATGAGCTGCACCCACATTCACTCCCCAACACCCCCCTACACACACACACACACACACACACACACACACACACACACAGAGGAAGTCAGAAGATGTATGTTATCCACATATAAGAGAGATGATGATTCTTGTCTTTCTGAGCCTGAGTTAATTTATGGAATAATATTTTTGAGTTCCAGTAATTTGACTGAAATTTTCTTAACTGCATTATGGCTAAATAAAATTTCATTGCATTTCAAACACAACTTTCTGATGTTAATTTCCACAAATAAACATTTTTTTGTATATATATATATATATATATATATATACACACACAGAGTAGTATTTTAAGTAGTTCTTAAGCATTTGAAGCATGTAAACGTGAGATGTTTTGAGCATTTCCTCCTGGTTCTATTTTCTTGTGAAACAATTTTGTGTGTGGTGCACTGAGTTTTAGAAGGCATGCATGCTGGACTGAGGAGAGGCGTGGCAAGTGAGAGCACTGGTTGCCAAGCCAGATGGCAAGAGTGCAACCCCCAGGAGCCACACAGGAAAAGGAGAAAGTGGACCCCGAAGCTCTCTTCTGATCTTCACATGTGTTATGACATGCCCCACCCCCACACAGTGGAAAAAATGTAATAAAAAATTTGAAAAGCATGTATGTCACCTCATAACAGAGGTCACTATAAATAACATTTTATTGTTGGATTAAAGATCAAAGAAAGGGCAGAGGACAGAGTCAATAGCATTTTAGTGGCTAAGTGAGACAAATGTTTGTCCACACTTCCTGCTAGCAGCATCTTCTTGGGTAAAAACAATCCATTCATATGACTGTTGGTACTGTAGGCTGTCATCCGACTCACATCCTTGACACTCATGTCATCTCTTCCAAACTTCTTTCAGTATCTACAGCTGCATCCATGATGCCACAGTGGTTCCACATCTTGAATGTAGTGCTGTATTCAGAACAGGACCTTAAAGGCACTTCTTGGGTGAAAAAAACCCAGGAAAACTGTGTGCATGTGGAAGGCAGGAAGATAGCGCACAACATTGTCTTGAGATGCCAGTCCTTGCCTAAATAGCATAGTATGTATCCTACAAATGATGAGGGAAGACAACTATGCCAGTGCATAGTTAATTCCAACAGAGACTCTGATTCAGCAGACCAACTCCTAAATCTTCTTGCAAAGCTCTCATCTATTCCATTTTGAGGATCTTCAAAGATACGTCTCTGGGTAGATATTGAAAATACTTAATATTTTATAATCAAGAAATCCTTTCAATGTAAGAATGAGTTCTTTCTTGCTATTTCATACTAATTTTTATGTGGATGAAGAAATGGTCAATAATGGAAAAGCAAGCAGCTCTGTTTACTATTAAAAGTCTTAAATTGTCTCTTCACTCTCCCTCTTAAAAAAATCTTTCCCTCCATGACCTTCTACATTCCAAAACATTTCTGCTTTTCTTTTACAGACCCTTTCCAATTTTCATGCTTTCTCTTAACATGTGAAACTTGAAGTCAAACACAGAGTTTAGTAAGAGCTTACATGGTGCCAAACATAACCAAGAATTATGTTCTAATTCCTTAGATCCTAGTATCACATCAATTTTACAACACAATTTGCTAAAAGCTAGCAAGTCCTGACTATGTCTCTGCCTTTTCATGTGTTCCCTGAACATTTGGTGTTTGAGAGGCCCTGTCTCTGTCTCTAGACAATGGTTCACAGAGCAGTGTAGAGATGCAACAGTGGACGTTTGGACCTGGAGACTATTCAGGGCACCTCTTGCCTTAGATTTCTATGGATCTCATCACAAGGACCTATGTGTACTGAAGGCAAAGCAAAACTACCCAGGAAGCCTTGGTTTCAAATAGGCCCCACTGTTCCCAACCATCCCAAATTCATGCTCTTTTCCTGGTCATGTCTGTTCTCAAAATGCCCTGCACTACTGGCATGAGCTCCGAGAATATAACTTAGAATTTGTTCCCTATTGCTCAAATGTGTTTTATATAATTTATCACCACGGTTCTGAATTCCAGTTCTAGCTTTCCAAGTGTTTGTGGCTTCTGTTATCTTAGTGTAATCTCCAAAATTTTTAAGTATGCCTTTAATTCTGTCACATTACTCAATAATGGAAATGCAGAACCGAAGCCACCGGAAGCATAAGGACACAGTCCTGGTGGTCTCCAATATGCAGGCTCCTGTGCTTTAGGATTGCCTTAGTTGGGGTTTTTACTGCTGTGAGGAAACACTATGACCAAACAGCAACTTGGGGAGGTAAGGGTTTACTTGGCTTACACTGCAGCATTGCCGTTCATCACCGAAGGAAGTCAGGGCAGGAACTCTGCAGGGCAGGAATCTGGAAGCAGGAGCTGATGCAGAGGCCATGGAAGGATGCTGCTTCCTGGCTTGCTCAGGTCACCTTCTCATAGGACCTAGGACCACCAGCCCGGGGACAGCACTACCCATCATGACTGGGCCCTTCCCCATTGATCACTAAATGAGAAAATGCCTTACAGGTGATCTCATGGAAGCCTTTCCTCAGCTAAGGCTCCTTCCTCTGATGGATCTACAGCTTGTGTCAAGATGACACACAGAACCACCCAGTACAAAGATGAAGACTTTGGGGGTGGATGTTAAATTTACCCAACTATGGAAGGGTCTAGTGAGGAAAAAAAAATCTACCTATTGATAAAGATGGAAATTTATGGAACCGACTTAAGCTGATATTAACATAATAATGATTTTTATTCATTGTCATCCTATAGCCTGTATGGGTTATAATTCATCACAGAATGAAGTTCTATCACTCTGGGCACTTGCAGAACTGAAAAATATAATTATAATCAATATTTACTACCCTTGTTTAGCATTACAGAGGTGTGTGTGTGTGTGTGTGTGTGTGTGTGTGTGTGTGTGTGTGTGTGTTGTGTTTATTTTAGGCTGTGATCAAACCCAGGCGTTTTTGCCTGCTATTCAAGTGTTTACCATCAAGCTACACACCAGCCCTCTGTGGAACTTTAAAAACCTCAGTAACTGGAGCAGGGTAGATAGTTCAGTTAGTAAACTGCTTAGCTTGCAAGGTTGAGGATCTAAATTCAATCTCTAGTAAAATTCGGCAGAATGTGCCTTAGTCCCAGGGACAGTGAGACAGACACAGGAACTGGGCAGCTGTCCTCTAGCCTACACACACACATGCACACAGACACACACACACGCTCGCGCACACACACAGACACACATGCGCACACACACACATGCACGCACACACACACAGACACACATGCACATGCACACAGACACAGACACACGCACATGCACACGCGCACTTGCACACAGACACACACACATGCACATACACACACACACATGCACGCAACGTCAGTAGATCCCTTTACATTCTACATCTCCTACTATACACTGTGTTACAGAGTGAGAAAAAGTACAGAAATTTCACCTTATCTGGGGTAGTCTGTCTTCACTAAAACTTTTCAACTAGAAAAGTGACCTAAATTTACATTTAAATAGATCTGACCTGACAGTTTTTATTTGACACTTGGTTATGGGTACTGTAATACTAGGGAACAGAAGCTCCTCATCTCTAGACAATGGATACATTTAATCAATCAGTAATATTTACTGGTTCAAAGTTCAACTGCTTCACAGAGTCTCCTAGTTGACTACCTTAAAATTTCTGTGATCCAGGTTGCTACTCCAGACTACTATGTCACATCATGCCACTGCTTGTTACGCATTTACTAAACTACTCGAGGAGAATTATAACAGTTTTATTGCAACTGACTCAGATTTATTGGATGTCTGACAATAGGATATACGCCAACAGAAAAAAGAACCTATATCAAAAGAAGGAGAGGAAAAAAATGAGCTCTGATGTTCAGCAAAGTTAGTGAGCTGACCTTGGAATTGTATAAACACACATTTCTTTCCCATTTAGTTTTCTGCTGGCATAGACAGTTCTGTCTGCACATAATGTTAATGCATCATTTATTTATATCAAAAGCCTGCCCTAGACGAGACTCCTAAAAATACAGCAAGATGACAGTCTATGTTAGGAGAGTAAAAGGACCTGAGAAAGGCCTCATTCCTAAACATGCTATTCTATGAAATCAATGTTCCAATATTCTCCTTCTAGTCATTGAGCCATGAGTGGCCTCTAGATATGCTCGACTCCGCACCGTCTCCTTCCTCTTCTGCACGTCTGCCTGCATCTGCGCCTCCAGGAGAGCACAGGAGGGCTGACACAAATTACCAATTAATGTGACTTCCTACAAAAGTTGGAAAATTCACATTCTTAGAGATATTTGATTTTTCATTATAATTGTTGTTTGCAAAAAATTTAATTAAGATTAAATCGATGTCACAATAACAATCTGTAGAAAAATTTTATAGCATTCATTTTCAGTTCAAATCTCTCATCATTTCATAATCTATTTCTACTAAATAATACCTGATACTTGTTTTTTATTCTATGTAATATTCAAGACTAAAGATGTAAGTAAAAGTATACACACATACACATACACATTCACACACACATACACACAGATACACACACTTTTTCCCCCTTCCATCTATTATATTAAAGAAAGCCTTAATATGTCATTGTCCAGAAATTGATTTTTTTAATTATTAAATGATGGCTTCCATTTAGGGATTTAAGACTGTGGAATATGACTTAAGAACTAAAATGAATGAGTTTCCTGTGTTTTGTGTAAGGCAGAATCCTGAAAATGAAAATGAATGATTGAGTCATAGAACCAAAATTAATCTAAATGTTAACAGTTCACTTTCATGATGATAATTCAGGTTTTGAAATAATGAGCCTAGTGACAGTATCAAAGCTTTTGTTCTTGGGGTCCAATGAGGAATCCTTGCTTTCATTCTCTCAAGTCTGATTATTTTTAAAAGGAAAACTTAAGTATGGTTGATCAAATATGGTAACATCAGGTTTTATTGGTGAAAAGCTTAATAAATTGTGAAGTGGTTGTATATTGTCAGAATAAGTATAAATATTAGTATGCTCAAGCCCTTTGTCTTATATAGTGAACAAGGGAATCAAAAGCAGTAATTTCAACCAAGAGATTAGAATGACAGCATGTTTGAATGTTGGAATGTGTGAGTTTTATCTACTATTTCTAAGTTTTTCAGCTATTATGCTACAAATAAATGTCCATTTTTACAAATAAAAAATGTTAACATATAAACCTTTAAAGTCAAATGCAATTCTGAAATTGGATGATTTCTGTTAGTATTCTCCAAGGGAACATAATTCCCAGATGTTATATATGATGCATGCTGACATCTTCTGCGGCTGACATATGGCCACTGGGAAGAATCATGACTTTATTTTAAAAGGCTATCTCATCTCAACTAGTAATATCAACTATGAGGAACATTCTAGGTATCAAGAAGACAAGGCCATCTAGCATCCCTGGTCTTAGACATCTCTTCTCGGTGCTGGAGCGCCCCTATATCAACACAAGAATGAAAAGAACTATTTCTTAACTATTGTACCTACTTAAAACTAGTATGCATTATTCCATCAACCAAGAGATATAAAATGACTTTGCTAACTGTATGACGTATTACAGACTATGCAAAGAAGACAGGAAGGCATCATCAGTTCTATCTCAGTAGTCATTATGCTAATTATGGATATATAACTGTTTATGATTTTCCATGATTATTTACTTCAGGCTTTTGCTTTGATTATTTAGAAATACCTATTTCAGAAAACAGTGAAGAAACTATCATAGGACATGAGAAAAAAAAAAAAGATTTTCCCTATTGCTTTTTGAAGCATTTCATGAAATGACAATCATCTGGAGAAAAACAAAAGGTAAAAGATTCCTGGGACAGAATTAAACATGAATAAGTATTTGTACTGTGATCTCAAATTACACTAGCCAGAAATAAGAGATGATTTGTCTCAAGATTGTGTGTATGCACACACACACGCACACACACACAGAGGAGGACATTATAAATTTTAGAATATACTAGGACAATAAGAAATATTCCAAATTCCCTTCACCTTCACCCTCTTTTCATCCCGGTCTCAGGTACGACTGAGATGGTTCTTGAATTCACTGGAGAAGAGGTTTGAAAATTTAAAGGGTAAAATAACAACAACAACAAAATAGTTACCCCTTATATCATCAAGGGACAATAACATGTTGATGTGGGGAGAAGGAAAGGGTGTACATCTAATTATTCACAGGGAATAAGCTTTCTGAGAGGGTTTATAAAGAGTTCTTTACTAAAGGCAAGGGTCAGTAATGTATACATGTTTCATAGTTTTAAGTGAGAAACAATTATTGTTATTTTTGAGTTATTGTATTAGTGGGCTATTTGTTTTCTTTGTAATTTTCAAAATGATAAAGGCATGTAAATCTGCAAGCTTATACACACACACACACACACACACACACACAAACACACACTTTAATAGTATTCAGATGTAATGCTAAGAACTTTTCATTTACTACAGGTAAAATTTCAGCAGTTATGTAAGGTGAATGGCTATTATCATCTATTCCTCATTTACAGGAAAAATGAAACCCAAACCATCAAGGCTCATGCTGTGGTGGGTATCTGTGAACCTGTGAAAATCCTGGCATCCTTTACAGAAGTTAGATAGTGTTCACTGGGAGATTATAATGATCCAAGGAACTGGCTCCACAATAAACATTCCACAAGGATTCACACACTGGCCACAACTTCCACTGAATAATATTGAAAATGTTTGCTCAAGAGGGAATCCTAGCACAGAGTTTGTTGTTTGACTAAAGTTAAATATTTCTTGAAAGTTTATATTCTCATAATTAAAAAGGGGGGTTAGGTGATGGGAGGTTAAATGGCTGTTGCTCTTGACACAGACATGGGCTGGGAAAGCTGGCTGGAGACCTCAGCTCCAGAGGGTGACAACTGGGCTCTGAACTGCAGAATCACCTGGGGCTTGTGAAAACAAATTTCTGGCCTCCAATTCCAGAGTCTCTGACTCAACCAGGCCATGGAGTGGCCCAAATATTTGCATCTCCCCATTTCCAAGTAGTGCTGCTGCAGTTGGACAGGGCACCAGATATCAGTGTGAGAATTTTGTGCCCAGTGGGCTTTAAATCTTAGGTCTTACTACATGTGGGATTACTAACTGATTGACCTCTCCCTGTTCCCAGTTTCTAATTTAGAAGATGGAAGTGATTATGTCCTGTGAACACTATACAGGACAATGTATGTGATTAGTCTGGTGCCTAACATACATTACCAGCTCTACAGACTCTCATCATAAAACAGTAACCTCAAAAAAAATCAACAATATGTCATAATAAAGTATACACAGTTCTCCTTGAATTAAATGGAATTACATTTATAGAAACAATTTTCACAGGATAGGATAATATCATAACAAGTTAGATATAATGTAGCTTTAGTGGTCTTTCAGATTAATTATTGAGTCAAGCTAATAATATCATTAATATCTCCTTAAACTTGCAGTAATTCAATCACGGTTGGCATATCAATGTTAAGGGAATCCATGGTAACCACACAAAGTAAACACCCACCTACACATTAGTGCCAGCAATTATGTGGCATTTATTACGTTAGTTAAACTGTGTAATAGTGTGTGAGAAATCAGTTTCTGCTTCCTTGACCCTTTGGAAAGGCCTTTTTCCGGCCCAGTCTCCCTGACAGGAAGTAGGATGTGACAGCTGTGGCTACAGGCACCGATTCTCTCACAGCCCTCTTTGAGAAAAAAGGTAGTAAACATAAAAATGTTAAGAATCTATTACTGGGGCCAGACTACTGATAACAATCATTTCTATTTTGAAGACAACAGCTAACCACTTTCATCATTAACAAGGATTTCTTATGAACACAGCTATGCTTTGGAGAACACTAATTTTAGGTGCATGAGGCACAACAGAAAAAAATTCAAATAATTTTTTATTTCAAGAAATACAATTGTTGCTTTTCTTTAGGATTTATATAGACAAGCAAAAAGCTTTGCAAAATAAATAATCTTGAACAATAACAGCATTAAATGCAAATGTATCTTGCATGCTCTAACAATCCTTAAATTTAATCCTTTTCGGGGGCCCTGGAGGGTAGTCTTATTTGAAGCAGACCGAGAGATGTCAATCAATTGACACAGCTCAGTTATGAAGCAATAGCAAGATGTAGCTGTCAAATGCATTTGAAGCTGCAGTATCAGGAAAGAAAAGAGAGAGAGAAGGAGGTGGCGTTTCAGTTTTATTCTGAAAAATTCAGAAAACTACAACTAGAGTAGAGTGTGAAGGCTCCTAAAATATTGAAAATCTTGTCATGAACAAATGATAAGAGGATGTTTATCAGCTGTGACCTCCTCTGAGGCACAGTGTGTTCATCATTTCCTTGTATGAGAAGGGTATTTGAGGGTAGGAAATGGGGGAGAGGAAGTCATGTCCACACACTCCACTGGGCTCCATGTGTCCCATTGGTGTAAGGGACTCTTTGTCACTCGCCCTAAGATGACACATTCTATGTAAGGACATCTCAGGTGGTGGCAGTGGCAGCTTCTCTTGCACAGCCGAGCAAACTCTGGCACAAGGACAGGAACACTATATAAGAAAAGCATCCATGCTGTTCTTGCCCCATGGGAAGGGAAGAACAACCAGTGAATAAATCATATGAGCATGCATACATCCTGGTCTCAGCCAGTGGATTTCACCTACCCACTCCACACTCATTACAGCTGAAACGTGCCTCCTTGCAGGGAAAACTATGCTTGAGTTTAACTTTATTTGTCAAAATGTACAACATGATTTTCTAAACGAGGCCGACTGTGAAAAATGTTTTCTATGACGGCTATCTCTCCGTGCATCCAGTGTAACAGAGACCCAACTATAATTGTAACTGAATGAAGAGAATTTCATATGATGTTCTTTGGGTAAAATAAATAAAATGCCAAGATGAACTTTATGATAAAGAAATAAACATCTGAATAAATGGTACTTTCCACTTAATGTTAGAGAGAAAAAGAGAGAGAGACAGAGAGAGAGAGAGAGAGAGAGAGAGAGAGAGAGAGAGAGAGAAGAGAAGAGAAGAGAAGAGAGAGGTATTTTCACTGGTAGGTGGATAATACACAATGGATTTTCTTTCATTTGCAACAGAAAGTTAAGAAGTATTTGTATGTTAAGGTACACCAGGGCATACTTTACAGGATTATTGTACTGAGCCATCAATGCCTTTTCTATACAAAGGATTTTTATATTAGGATTTCCAGGAAATGTGTTAGGTTCATAAAAATACAAATCCTCCAATATCAATAATGAATCAAGTGAGTACTCTGTGCTGTCATCTTTTCACACACTGCTTTGATAGATACAATTCCCGGCAATGAACTTGCTGTAAAAACAACCAGAGTTCAAAATGAACCTTTCAGCAGCTGAGAACCAGAAGTAAACACACTCATTTGCTCCAAGTGCTGCCTGGCTATACTTCATTTAAGCAGCGTTTAGGTTAATTGACAGAACACACTGACAGGGTTTCCATAAACCCTTTTACTGAACATATATCCTGACTACAACATCACATTAAGAAATGAAAGGCAATCTGTCTTCATGTCATATTTAATAGATTTCTAGTAAACAGCCCACAAGTGCTCCTTCTAACAGGTGATAGCTTCTGTTAATGTCCTGTTGTACTTTCATAATTAAGGGTCTGGCAGCATTTCCATTATAATCAGAACCCCAGAGAGTGAGCAAAAGGGATGGTTTCTGTGTGTCTCGGCCCTGACAGCAGCAGTGCTATCCTTTGCCCCCTGACATTACAGGCTTTAGGGAGCTACTTACAGTTTGTCTAAAAAAAAAAAAAAAAAACAAAGAAAAACCTCAAAAAGAAAGAAAGAGAGGAAGGAAGGAAGGAAGGAAGAAAGGAAAGGAAAGAACTCTGGACTGCTGGCTTTCCCCTGGCAATCCACTTTTGCTGGCCTCTTTCTTCTCCTGGGTTTTGGTCCTTCGGCCACTGCACCTCTCCTTTCCTTCTCTGTGGCTTGCAGCTCTGCTGATGATGTCGCCTCCTGCTCCTTTCAGATGTGACTCGACTCTGATGTGCATGTTATCAATCTTGTTTTTTTTTTCATTTAAAGACAATTAACTAACTTCATAAATATCATCAACATTAAAATTACAAAGAGAATGAAGATACTGAAAACTGCGAACCTCTCTCCACAAAACAAACACTCAAGTCCACCAGAAAACTGTAATTTCTGGAGTATATCCCAGGGGCGCTCTTGTAAGAACACAGCAACATCCAACCCAGAAAAGGAGAGGAGAGTCTGGGAGGGACAATACTCTGCTGTGTTCTCAAGTCACTTTACAGGGATGTATCATAGTCTGCCTGTACCAGTCCACACCAGGAAAGGAAACAGAAAGGACTGGCATGGTGTAGAGAACAGGTATTGGGAAGAGACAGGTGAGAACTGGCTGGGGCAGGCTCTGGATGGGTTTAGTTCACTTTAAAGGGAACAAAATGAATTTGGATCTCAAAGAGAAGAAATAAGAGCCCTTTCTGGTCCTCCAGGATACGTGCTTTTTGTAGATCTTGTTATTTCTAACATAGTGTTCAGTGAGCAAGTACAGTCTTAGTAATCTGTATAAGTAAGGCTCTGAATTCTCAGCTTTCTCTGTCTGAACTGGCTGCATTGAAGTTGAGATGGTATAGGGAAGCAGTTACACAGGGTAGTAGATCAACATCCCCCAGCTGTTCTGGGGGCTGACTTAGAAACTGAAAACACTTTCAAAGTGTCAGAGTTCAGCTTCACTTAATTTTTAAGATATTACATTTTATGAATTCGTAACAGAAACTGCACTCAATTATCTTTATAATATTTGTACACTGTGTGCTACTCTTAACCAATGGGTGCATACTGTTGAAACAGCAATGCTGGCAGGATTTTCTCAGTCATGCTGTGTCCATTCCAGGATACAGAAAGCCAGCTGGACAACTGCAGTTCTCAGGTAGGGACCTGTAGGCTCCTGGTTCTCATGAACTTTACTGCACACCAACAACATGACCTTCTTATCTGCAAGCATGATCTTCACTTTCCTGGCTATTATTTAAGAATGACTTTGTTTCTTGCAAGCAGGACAGCCTAAAGAGCAGTTGAGTCAAAGTCAATTAAAAACTAAAATGGCTATCATGCCATCCAATTTCCTACCTGCTCTACAATTGAGTTTTATTATGCCTTTCAGTAGCTAAAAAATAGTTAAGTACTGAAAGAGATAATTATGCATACTTTCATTTACTTCGGCATGTAATAAGGGCATGCACGTATCTTTACTAAATGCGCATTTTGGGGCAAAGAGGAGTATTTTTTTTCTGCTGAAATTGTATATACTTTCCTAGAGTAAAAACTTTATCCTAACCTTTTGTAGTAAATCAGAATGAATTAGCATGATGCTTATGATAACCTGCTATGCCATCATGCCAGGAGTCTGACCAATTCCCTTTCACGGAAGCCTGAAAATGTCAAGTTCATTTTCAAATCCATGGCTAGTTTCATCTACTTTAAACCAAAAGTGACAAAATAGGAATTGACTGGGGGGAAAATTCTTCAGGCTACTGTTCTTAATATTTGATAATCCACGTGAAGCAGGTATACCACAAACTGCTGTGACAGAACAAAGATGACAGATAAACTCCTGTGACCAAATTAATTGGAAATAGATGCCTCAGTCTTGTGGTCCGATTTCAGGTTTTGAGAGAATTATATGCACCTTCAGAGCATCCACGTCTAAAGATGATTAGTCCTGTGCTACTGGCATCAGGCTCATATGGCTTGTTGCCAAGGGTCTCGAGAGAAAGTAAACGTTCAACAGAGATGGTGCTGACCATGGAGCTGTTCCAGAATTACCTGGGAGAACATTCTAGCTTTTCTGTTGAGAGCTAGTCCCGGGGTGTCCGTGCTGTGTTTTGAGACCACCCTAAGGGGCCCATCTTAAACTGGTCTCTTGCTTTCTTCATTTTCATCATGTCACTGATGAACAACACCCCTCAGTGTGCTGTGAAGTCATCTATACCTATGTGCCCTCCATCCTTAATATTACTTACACACATCAGAATGGAGAAGCAGGGTGACTAAGTCCAAAGAGAACTCTTAACACTTCCCAATTGTGTGAAACAAAACTACCATGCAAGAGGCAAATGGCAACCAGCTAGAAATGTGCAAATAGCTGAGGAAAGAAGGCTGAATGTCAGACACAGCTCCAAAGCTGTTAATTAAATGACCACATACGATACAAGTTGCTAATTGTAAATGAATCACCATCTTTGGGGATCTTCTCTGAAACAATACAGTAGTGTTTGTGAGACAAGTGGGGGAGGCACAGATGGCATGCTTAGTACTCACTGTCTCTGCTGAGGTGAAAAACGAGGAGCAGACTTTATTACTTTTTGTGGAGACTATAAAACATAAAACTGGTAACTTTTGGAAGGTTATGATAATGTCTAATGTGGCTAAATGATGTTATATTTCTGATCAGAAACATAAACTACACACTTATCATTGTGCTGTCCACTCTACCCAAAGGTGGAGTAAATATCACAGGGTCTCATACAGATTGATGCTTGCATATGCCAAAGTAAGAAACAGACAATTGTTTTAATAGAAATTTCTTATTGGAATGTTTGGTTTCTAATTACAAATGATAGCAACTCTCACAAATTAACTCCCCTTTTTAGGGCAAAGGAAAGCATAAATTAAATATAAAAGAAAATAGCAAATCACATTAAATTAAATGTTACAGCAACAGAATGGGATCTGGAGAGTATTTCAGAGATATCTATCATTTTATTTGCAATATGAAATAAGATTATAAATATTCCCTTTTAACTCATATTCCTTATCTGGTAGTGGTGGCTTTTTATTATTGACATATCTTTGTATTTGATATACAAAACAAAAGCTAAATAAGTAATAGATTTTTAACTTCTTACAGCTACTATTGGTTAGTTTTTAATTTACATTTACTGTTGTAGAATAGAATATTTGTTGGGGCTGGAGAGATGGACCAGTGGTTAAGAGCACTGACTGTTCTTCCAGAGGACCAGGGTTCAATTCCCAGCACCCACATGGCAGCTCACAACTGTCTGTAACTCCTCTTCTAGAGATCCGACACCTTCATACCAATGCACATAAATAAAGCTAAATAAAATTTTTTAAAAAAATATTTGTTTAACTAAGATGTGTTACATGTGTTGATGCTGCATTTGCTTAACTATGTAAAGATGTGTTGCTATTTCACCTTGCTTGCCTAAGGCACCTGATTGGTCTAATAAAAAGCTGAATGGCCAATAGTGAGCCAGTAGAGTAGAGGCCAGAGAGAATAAGTCGGAGGAGGAATCTAGGCTCAAGAGAAAAGAACAAGAGACAAAATGAAAGGTACCTAGGGCCAGCCAGGCAGCCACTAGTCAGCCAGACATTGAGGAAGCAGGAAAGTAGGACCTACAGAATGAAAGCAAGGTAAAAGCCCTGAGGCAAAATGTAGATGAAGAAAAACAGGTTCATATAAGTTACAACAGCTAGTGGGACAAAACTAAACTAAGGCCAACCATTCATATCTAATAATAAATCTCCATGTCATGATTGGGAGCTGTGGTCCAAGAAAGCCTACTACAATTTGCTCTTTGTTTAAAAAGAAAATGAATAGATACTAGAATCTTTATTTGGTAACTAAAATGCTAGCATTACAAAGATTTCCTCCCTAAACTTATGTGTATTATTCTAATAGGAATAATGACAAACAAACAAACAAACAAACAAAAAAAAACGACACATAATCATGTCAGAGGGAGGGTGTTTCAATACCAAAATCTATACTAAGAAAAAATTTCAAATAAAAGGAAATGTTATGAAGCAAGTACTTTGTGTAAAATCCTTCATGTACTTCCTCCTAAATATTTTGATGTTCTGATTAGTGGCTCTCAATCTGTGGGTCAAATGACTCTTTCATAGGGCTACCTAAGACCTTCAGAAAACACAGAGATTTCATTACGATTCATAATAGTAATGAAGTAGCAACAAAAATAATTTTATGGTCACCATGACATAAGAAACTGAATCGAAGGATCGCAGCATTAGGAATGTTGAGAACCACTGTTATAGATGAAGACAGCTCAAGTATCTCAGAATATCATTTAATGAGTCCTGGTAGCATGACCTGTTTGCTCATTCTGCTTGCAAGTTGTATACCCAGAAAACAGAACCTTTCTTTAGATTATGATCTTGTCTACTGTTTTTTTTCCTTCTTCTTTATTTATTTTGTATTTATCAAGAAAAACAGTAAAATGAATTTAAAATGCTGATAAGTTAACAATAACTATAAAGAAGATAAAAATCATAAGCATGACTTATCAAGAGTGATACTGCAAATAAGATTACTACACATATATTTACTTTGTGTTCAGTTTTTCCTCTGAATTTTTTTTCCATCCCTGTATATCCTTATTCAAGGTCCCTTCCCCCTCCCACCACATCAGGTCATTTTTTCTTCTCCACAACTCCCCATCCCCTCCCTGGGCAGGGAGCAGACAGTCCTACGGTCCCACTGACCCAATAATGCTTAGATTAGTCTCCACTCCTGGCAAATCCAGTTTTGTCCCCCCTCCCTCAAGAGTGAGTCAGGTGTTCCTATAGATGGACTGGGATTCGAAGGGTCAGTCCAGGGTGTTTCTGATCCCAAGATGTTCAGTGGTTGTGGTTTGCTGCTTGGGCATGTTTGGCTTTTTTTCTTGTTTGTTTGTTTAGAGACCACTAGTGAGTGAGTACATCCCCTGCTTATCTCTCTGAGTTTGTGATACTTCGCTCAGGAGGATATTCTCCAAATCCATTCACTTGCCTGTGAATTTTAGGATATCATTTTTTCTTACTGATGAGTAGTATTCCATTGTGTAGATGTACCACAGTTTGTTAATCCATTCTGCAGTTGAGGGACATCTAGGTTGTTTCCAGGTTCTTGCTATTACAAATAATGCTGCTATGAACATAGTTGAGCTAATACCTTTGGAATGTGAATGTGCCTCTTTAGGGTATACACCCAGAAGTGGTATTGCTGGGTCCTTGGGGAGATTGATTCTCAATTTTCTGAGAAAGCGCCATATTGTATTCCAAAGTTGCTGAACAAGCTTACACTCCCACCAACAATGGAGGAGTGTTCCCCTTGCTGTGCATCCTCTCCAACATAGGCTGTCATCTGTGCCTTTTATCTTAGCCAATCTAACAGGTGTTAGGTGGTATCTCAAAGTTGTTTTGATTTGCATTTCTCTGATGGCTAAAGATGATGAGCACTTTTTCAGGTGCCTTTCAGCCATTCATAGTTCCTCTGCTGAGATTTCCCTTTTTAGATCTGTACCCCATTTCTACTGTTTTTAAACTCAGCTTTAGGATAAAGATATTTAAAGACCAAGAATTCAGTGTACATTACCAGATCTTAAATAAATGCCCTGCAATCAATGGTTGGGAAAATGAGAAAAGAGCCTCGGAAGCCCCTGCCCAGGAAGCTCTGGGGAGACCACACAGTGCCCACTTCTACACCTATTTTAGTGATAAAAGATAACACTGGCTGTGGTGATATATTGTATAGTTTGCCAGAAGATCAAAGGGCAGAGCTAGCCACAGAGTTAGCCATAGAGGTCAGAGGCAGAGATCTGATCTCTGTGAGTTCAAGGCCACACTGGGCTACATGAGATTGATCCAAGCCAGAGAGAAACAGAGCCAGATGATGGTAGCACACACCTTTAATCTGAGCTCTTGGGATCCCATGTTTCCAATCCCCATACTTGGAAACACACAAGATTAATCCCAGCACTAGGAAGGTTGAAACAGGAAGTGATATGGCTGGGCAGAGAAAGCAATACATGGTGGGAGGAGGGAGGAGGTCAGCGCCTTCCATTTTGGCCTTGTGGTTGCCTTCATTTCCCCATTCAGTCTGAGGATTCATGGAGAGAAGATCTTCCCCCTTAAGGGCCAAGGAGTTGGAAAGGTAAGAAGTGGCTGTGGCTTGTTCCTCTGTCTCTCTGATGGTTTAACATTTGCCCCAATAGCTGGATCCATGTTTTTATTATTAATAGCAATTAGAATTCCTGTAACAATATGCAGTGTTCAATTTATGCAGGACATGTTAGAAGAAATTGAACTGATGCTGATAGCTGAGAGGATTATTTTGTTAATTATTATACCTTGTTTAAAAGAATAAAACAAGATTTATTTTACTTTTAAAAATACATGTTTCAAAACAAGCACATAAAAATCTTTCAATACTAATTTAAAATCAATAAAAATAACTTTTTTTAAAACACAGGGACAATTTTAATGTGTTTTTCATTCTTTAAAAAAAATCTTAAGAGGATCAGACAACAAACTATTTAGAAGTGATCTTCATAATATGTCTGGTAGGCAAAACATTTACAGCATCCTCAGTTTTGTGAAGGTCTGAAAGCAAGAAATTGTATCGGGAGCCTACCAAGATATCACCTTTCCACTCATCACCATGTGCGCTTCTGCAGGGGAGCTCACAGGTAAACACCTTCTTTCCACTTCTGCAAGTTTTCCGATCATTTTCCCTTGAAGATGTCACCCAGGGTGTTGACTCTCTTACAAGTACAATCAATACTTTTGGAGCAATTAGAAATTAGTATGAGTTGACTCTACAGGCTGATACAAATAGTCTTTATTCTAAGAAGTTTAATTTTGGAAGACTCTTCTTGCAGGAGACCAAAGAAATAACTCTCTTAGAGCACCAGAATGTATTTAAAGGTTATATATGAATGAAATACCAAAGAAACAAGTAATGAGCATTATTAATAGTAGAGAAAATTTGGATGCCTAGTTTTTTTTAAATGTGCAATAATTAATTATATGAATCAGAAAAATTATTTATCTAGATATGGCACGATACTTGATCTTTTTAAAATTAATTAAAAATAAAGATAATGTGCTAGAGAGAAGGCTCAGTGATCTGATCTTACATAGGACTTAGGTTCAGTTCTCAGCACACTTAGTGGGTGGCTCACAACTGTCTATGACTCCCGCTGCAAGGGGTCTTACTCTACAGCCACGTACAAACCCAAAGAGACACACTCATATACACAAGAGTAAAAATAAAATCAGTCTTTTAAAAAGGATAGAGATAACATGACAATCCCTTGTTTTGTTTAGCTTAATGAAAGGAACTGTTCACACTGCGATTTAACACCAGAATTAAAATTTCCCATAGCCAAGAATGAAACTGACCAGCATTTGTGTCATGAAGTTAACTCCTGATTCCAGGAGTGTGAGAAGGATAGTGCCATGTGTGTATACACATCTTCCTTAAACCCCACAGCAGAGTACATGTGTAGTTCATAGTGTTCCTGGGAACTCCCTGGGCAAGAGGGAGAAACTGGCTAATTTATCCACCAGGTTTCTTCCTCTCCAGGCACTGTTGTCCTGAATGTCTAATCAGAAAAGACCATCACTGCCGGGCCTTAGGAGAAGGCTCAAGCTCTCTCCTGATCCTATAGAACATAGTGTGTGGATTCCAGACTTGTAGCTAAGTAAACACACGTGTGCTATACATGACATTTCCAAAGAGAATTTCTTTAGCTTTGGAATGCAAGGTTTCTCCTGGAGCCCTCCACGGAGGAGCGGAGGAGGCCTTACCTGTCATCCCTTTCTCTCTAGCTTGGACAGGCACAGCTGCGTGTAACTCTTCACTCTGACATGGTTACTAATTTTGTTTGGCTAGGAACCCATCTGAGCCTCAGGTCAAGACAAAAAGGGCATTTCATGTCACTTCTAATAATCAGGTTCTGTATTAGATTCTAAGCCATACATGCTCACCGTCACTTAACAGTGAACAGTTATTTGGTAAAGAATGATTTAAGAAGCACTTTCTGGAGCTAGTCCCTATAAACTGGAATTATGGCTCTACCAGGGAAGGCTTTCTGTGACTTCGTTTCCTCATCTGTGAAGCAGAAAGAATAATAATTCTATAAGTAGCTTATATGGATCAAGTTCAGACATATAAAGTCTTCTTAAAGCAAGACTGCCATATATTAGTAGGTGCTTGGTGATGAGGATTTCTGTTATCATTTAATGTAAGAAATTTGCTAATTTCTGTAGCAAGCAGGTAAGCAACTAAAGGTGAAATGTAAACATGGAAGATGAAGATCCCTGGGCCTCAAAGACTGTCTTTTGGCATGAATCTTACCCATGAATCTTCTAAAACTGCTAGGGTTTGTTTCTGCCAAGAATTCTGATGTGAAATGTCACAATAATGAACAATTTTTATCATGAAACTAACATTGACTCTCAAAAAGGTGATAGGTCTACATTTAAGGCTCACTGGCTAAATCTCCTGATTTCATCTAAAGAGTTAATGTTATAATGTTAATAATGTTAATAAGCCTTGGGTCTGGCTTATTAACAAGGGGTAAGTAAGTACTTTCCAGAATATGACTTAGAATGCAGCTGCACATAACGGGAAGCCAACAGCACATGAGCTGGCTGGCCTTTCTCTTGGCTCTTCGTGTATTTTTCCCAAGTCTAGCATCTCAGTTTCTTACTCTCTGGTTTGTCCAAAAAACTCCATACTGAACAGGCAGACAGTATGGGCAGGGAACAGGTGGGGCAGGCCAGTGCTCTTTCTGAAAGAAGAAACTGTGGTCGGAACAGCTGCTTCAGTGTGTATGGCTGAAGTTTCTCTATTACTGGGGGCCTAATCTATGTCATAAAAAACAGATCACATAGGCACACACACATGCACACAGAATCTCATGATTTTTAAGAAAGCTTGATCAGTGATATCTAAATCTAACCAATTATGAAAGCCACCAAAAGAACAATAAAAACTATCTAGAAAATACCACAGAGTTCTGAGCCAACACATTCCTCAAGGCTAGCCTGCTCTCCCTTCTGCCTGCTGTGATAGATTTAGTAAGTCTGATATGAAGGTGATAACCCATATACCTGATATGATCTGATCTAGCAATGCTTTGATCTTTAGACATTACCCAGTCCAAGCCTTCCACTGAAACTGACTTTACCATTCAAACTACCACAGGACTGGGAGGTGGTTTATTGGTTTTTTTTTTTTTAACTTAAATTTATTTTTAATATACAGATTATATTTTACTAAAACATTATTTAGAATATTTATATTTAGATCAGGTTAATTAAATATACCATTTAATATGCTGACTGGTTTTTCATAAAACATATACAAAAACTTCTAAAATACAGTCTGAATTAGATAATACAAGTTTTAGTTAAAGGCATTCTTGATAAATTGTTTATTAATCTGTCTGATCTCTGTACTTCAAAACAAACAGCACATTCCATTGTCTGCTGGTAAAGTTCAGCCAAGAGAAAAGGCCTAACCCTAACTTGGGTATATAACCAATAATGAATAATACCAAATTACATACGAGACTTTCAGAAAGTTCATAAAGAATTCACATAATAACTGTGTTAAACATCACTCTCACAGGAAGACAGGCTGAAGAGGACAGTGCAGTGAGACTGCCATTTGTACTGAACCATCAGGGAGATAGGAGAGTCAGGGATCAATCAGGACTCCTCTAAACCAAGGCAGGTGAGAAGATGCTTCTTCAGTCCTTCGGGCACAACTGGAAAATACTTCTCAGTTTCCCCCAATTCCCATAACTCAGTACCATGCCAGGATTGGGGTACCATTATTACTGGGAGAGACAAAAAAGAACACACCCAGGCAAGCTGAATAACTTCAGCTGGTGTTCAAAGAACCCAGACGGAAACGTGACTGGAGGGACCAAAGCGGGACGTGTAGAGTGTAGGCACATGCCGTGACTATCTAACTCCTGTGACTACCTCTCTGGAGACTCGCATAGATGTGAGACGTCTGAAAGACAACAAAAATGGCAGAGGCTCAGGAAGGCTAGCTGCCATTGAGGGTTCTGAGAAGAACCAAGCAGATACTGGGGTAGTTCACCCTGGAGAGGGAACACAGGGCCTCAGGACCTAATCCCTAGACCGTGCTTTAGTTCTGTTTCACTTTTGCTGACAGGGATTGGACTGACTGATAAATCCTCCTGATTGCAAATGGAGACTGTTAGGAGCCAGACACTCTCCTAGAGAACACTTTCTATTGCTTTTGCTTTAGGCCCTGCTTGTTCATGACTGATACAGTTTCCTTCCCAATAAATTCACAGCTGAGTGTGGTTCCAGGAGTCAGCGAAGATGACTGTGTTGGTCTTGGCAATTTACTGTGCTCTTGCCCGGGTAAGGCTGTAATATACAGAAGAGAAGGAGGCCATTACAGGCACACTGGCTATATTTAACTCTCGGGTTCCCCAGAGTTAACTTGCTTCTTCAGATCTGTTTTCCCCCCTAGTTTATCTCTCTCTGTCTTCGGCAGTTAGAAACTATTTATTTTGGGAGAAAAAAAAATAATCTCTGAACTGTTTATCAGTTATTTTATAATATTCTTTCCTCAGCTTGGAAAATGAAGAGTCAATGTGACTTACTTTCAGGGATACTGTGGATAAAACATACTTTCACCACACATAAGTATATCATTCCATTGCTTAAGGTTGGCAGATTTAATCTAATACTTACTGAAATAGAATCTGCTGGACTCGGAATATCAGAATTTCTTTTAAATGAAGTCAGAGGACAGATGAAATAGAATTTTACCACTTCGAAATGTCCTTGGCTACATAGTAAGATTCAGGCCAGCCCAGGACTATATAAGCCCTTGTTTCAAAAAAACAAGTTTAAAAGACAACAATTTCCTAAAAATGCTAAAATAAAAATTATACACACGCATACAAATGACAACCTCTCCACCTGTGATGCTTTTAAAAATAATATATTGGGGCAAGTCTATAGGCTATTGAATTTTGAGAGTTTTTTCCATAACAATGAGTTCTCCAACTCTAAAGTTACATGATGATGGAATCATCTTTTGTATAAATACATAACATATCATCACCTCATACTCACATCCAAAGGATAGTGTTAAATACAGAACAAAATAAGTTTTTTCTAATTTTTCTAATATGGTTTATCAAAGGAGGCTATGATTTTTCCAACTTCTATCGTTATTATTTAATATTTGAGAATCTTGTCACTGCTAAGCAAATTCTCTTTGTTCTTCTACAATGAAAAAGCTAATCAGCTCTATAGAAATAGGAAGTATTATGTATGTCAGTTCAGAGCATGTTTTGGCAGATAAAATTCTAAAATACAAAAAGACAAGAAGTAAGAAAATAAACAGTAACTTTCAGGTAGCCATCTCTTGGTCAAACCGATTTGAGTAATTAATCCTAGCCTAAGTACTTGATATAACACCTCGACTCATGTATCTACATTAGGGCACATTGCTACAGTTGCTTCAAAGCAAACAATAAAGAGCATGGCACTTAGTGCTGGACAGCATTTCATCAACCTATTAACTGTATCTGAAAATATTAGTATTTTTTCATCCCATTTTCCTCATGTTTTAATCGACACATAAACTTGCTGGAAGGTTGGAAGAGGATCTCAGAGGCTCAAAGAAGATGGCACAAGAGCATTCCCATCAATGTGTGTGTGTGTTTCTGATGTTGTCTGTTCCTCATGACTGTTAGATAGACTGCCAGATGAAGACTCAGAGATGCTGACTTTACTAACTCCCCAGAGAATATGTTCATATACAAACATCATATTTAAGCAAAACTTCTGATGTCACAAGCAACTTAAGTGTCAGGGAAGTTTCTACTTGCAATTTCAGCTTACTAAAGAAGAATTTGTGAACTGATATGTTTCTGGTATATCTAAAAGTCAGGGCCCACAGAAATGAGACTATTTCTTATACTTTCCCCGATAATAAAAGTAATATATGTATTACATTTAGTAATACGTTATATGTATATATATGTATATACATATATATCACACACAGAAATATATCCTAGCCAATTTTTTAAAATTTTTACATGGTTTAAAAAAAAATACAATACTTACCTTTGAGGTAGCTAATATTGATTGCCAACTTGACAGAATCTGGAGTCACCCTGGAGATAAACATCTGGGTAAGCATGTGGGGGAATGCATAGACTGTGTTGAAGGAGGTAGAAACGCCACCCTACTTGTGGACTAGGTCCTGGATTACATAAAAAGGAGCCAGTGAGCCGGGCACCAGGCACCTCTCCCTGCGGCCCACAGGTTTCTGCTGCTGTTGACTCCTCACCATGAATGGCTGTATACCAGGAAATATAAAATGAAATAACCTGCTTTCCTTAAGTTTTTTTTCTGTGAGGAATTTTGTTGCAGCAATAAGAAAACTGTTAATGACAATACTGAAAAGGATATTTTATTGTCTTTATTCAGAAATCTTGTTAAAACTGTAATTTGCTTGTGTCAGGGTGTGATCTAACATAAAATATAACAATTCTAAAACAAAATAATGTGGTCAGCCAAAACTGATATCTGATTATGTCATTCTAGATCAGTCTCACTGAAGTGTTTATCCTGTTCAATCAATCAATCAATCAATCAATCAATCAATCAATCAGCCTTTTAGTCTAATGCCCTTTCACGAATACACGTTCCATTCAGCGCCCTTGTCAATGCCACAGGGAAGGGGGGGAAGGGGGGAGGGGCATGTAGGTTAAAGAATTAGTGTGTTTGAAAGTATGTTAAAATCATACTAAAGATACAATTAATTATGCATATTTAAAAATAAATTTTCAAGGTAAGATTGTATCTCATTAATGAAGAGGACTTGGAAAATATGGAAGACATATTGACATAAACTAGACTGTTCCTTTTCATTACCACAGGTAGTGATTTGTTCCATTAAATGTTAGAGATCATCATAAATACAGTGCAAAAAAGAAACTCCTTCATTTTGATGTACAATAACAACAATTTTTTTAATTTGAAAAGATAATTTTCTGTGTTAATATGTTACTTTGAATCATAAACATTTCACTAAATCTACATCTTTTTATGGTATATATTAATGTAAGTGTGTATGCTCATGCACATGTATGCTTGTGTGTGAGAGATAAGCCTCCTACTCTCCCTTTGAATGTACACAGGAAGCTAGATATTCATGTGTGTATTATCAGTCTCCTGCGCTGCCCTTGAGATTGTCGGTAATTAATGCATAGCTTATCTTCAGGTTAAAATTGTTACTAGAATTATATTTTTCCATGCAGTGCTGAAGGCTGAACTCTTGGACATGGAAGGCAAGAATTCTATTACCAATTTACATCCCCAACACTAATATAATAAGCAATAATCTACCATGAAATATATAGATGATTTCCATAATGTTATATGTTTAAGAATAACTAGAAAAGACACCATTAAATACTGCCCACTGGAATGGGTAACAGAGGGCAAGGGTGAGAAAGGGCTATAGAAAATTTGAAATGTATGTTCATCTGGGTGCTGGTTCTTAGATTATGTTCAGTTAATAAAGTTGTGTGCTTCTAAGAAATATACATTTTACATTATATATAATACACCAATAACAATTTCTGAAAAGTTATAAAATAAAAATGATTTTAGACCATTATACATATTACTTAGAGTGTTCTGCCTTTTCTGTATTTTATGAACTAAAACAATACTGTCTGAGAAGTATATGTTGTCAGCACAGTACAAGACATGTTACTTCACATTTACTCTGGTGTGTTTAAATACATGTTCCTGTGAAAATATTAGCAACAACACTGTATACAACTTAGCCTCCACTAAGACTTAGGTATGGCTATGTGAACTGTTTCCTATGGAACATTTAAACTATCAGGTGAACATAGGATCAAAAAACCCTGAGTGCATCAAACCAATATGCTTTATATGAGAGAAGACCAAATTATCCTTTCTTAAAAAATCAAATGTCTCTGGAGAATGTGTGTGCATCAATGTAACTAAAAACTAACAAAATTTCTGAAGGCTTTAATAAATTATTCAAGATCTTTAAAATACTTACTTCTGAAAAATGATATGAGTTTTATTCTAAAAATTTCAACGAATCTGGTCTCATTTAAAGTTTAACTTAATAATACTACCAAATAAAAATAAATACTATTAAATTAAATAAATAGTATTACATCAATCAGCATTTCACTAAGTTCTATGAAAGCTACTTAAAGGTATAAAAAAATCAAGCTTCTGTTGTTAAAGTAAATGTCATGTGGAAAATGAAGATATGAAAAAGAATAAACCTAAAGGTAAAAATAATTCAAATACGAGGCTGAAGAAGGCCAGGGTGGACCTGAGTCATCCTTCAAGATGCAGACAGATGTGCAGAGAAAGAGGAAGCCTGTCTGTTCTGTGACCTGCTATGACCCAAACCTCCACATCCTAGATTGCGTACAGCTGTGCATAGATCATGAAGAATGATAGGTGTGCCATGTGTCAGCTCATCTTTCATCATGGCTGCCAGTCTGAACTATGAAGCATTCTGATCCAAATCTGGGCCCTCTTTGCCACACCAGCCTAAAGATTTTCATTCTTTCTAAAATCTGATCACACCCCAGCTCTCACTTAATTCCTTTTCAGAAGTGCTAAGATATTAGAAAGATCATTTTAATGGGAGACTGTGTTACAAGTTCAGCTTTCATTCTTGTTTGATGGGGTAAGTAAAGTGCCAATTATAACTACTGAATTTTCCCATTGTATCTTTACAGCAGTATAAACAATTTGCTTATCTTCAGAAACACACATTTAGAAATAGAAACTGGTTCTGAATCCAGGCCTGACTTAACGCAAAGCATTTAAACCTTGCACCTTCAAACAAACAGATTTGGTGAAGAACATGATCCTATCACCTGAAAACCACAAAAGACTTTCACACGCTCACATTCCTGATTAGTGGCCAGAGCTGGGACTAGACATCACCTCCCTGGAGCCAGGGATCTTTGCTCCAACCTCACAAAAGACTAAAGATCAGAGTTTCTGGTGATGAACAATGGTCTCTAAGCTGACAGATAGCACAGTATCACACAAAGGACATGGTTAAGTGTCAAAGGGGCAGGTAATTTTAAATCATGTTCCTGCTATTTACTTTTTATTTTTAGGCAGCAGAGAGCATACTTCTGTTTCAGGGTAACAGCAATAACTGATATTAAAAGTCTACAGGGCTAGAGCACTGGCTGCTCTTCCAGAGGACCAGAGTTCAATTCTCAGCACCTACATGACAGTTCACAACTGTCTGTAACTCCAATTCCAGGGGCTCCACCACACCAGGCATGCATGTTGTGCACATACCTGTGCATGCACAAACAAAAATACTATAAACATAAAATAGGCATTTTTTAAAAAAGAAAACTTATAATTAAGATTAGATGAGCCAATGATTGCTAAACTAACCAAGATTATGCTCAAAAATAGTCTGTTGGCTCACCTCACAACCAATTTATATGTAACCTGAAATCCTAAATTCTAACTGTTTCTCATCACTCCCCATCAGGTTCATCCTAAGGCAAAGTGTACAAGTCATTTATGCATATCCTCCACAGTGTATGTATCCAATCCACACAGGGACTGTGGTCTCTCTAGGCATCTTAGAGAGAGACAGTACTCTCTGCTGTCCATTACTTTAAGAGCATCCTAGTAATGACACCCTGAAAACAACATCAAGAATTCATTATCATCCAAATGATACAGGAATCACTAGAAGAGAGCAAGAACTTATGACGCCCCTTCACTCCTGTCTGCCTTTCCTCTAAGGTATTAGACAAACAGTCTGCTGTATTAATAAATGACAGTGCAGCTGAGAACAGGAGGAGGAGATTATAAAAACAAAAGGAAGAAGAAAAGAAAATCTTAGAAGGGTGAGTTAAGAGGCAAACTTCAAGTCTCTGACTGGCTGAAACAGACAAAACCTAGTTTCAATGACTGGTTTCATATTTGACACACACACACACACATACACACCACACAGTCATTTTCACATCTTATTAAATTTTGGACAAACCTACTAAAGGTGGTAAACTTAGAGCTAACCTGCCCAAAACAGGCAATGAAAGTCCACACAGTTATAAAGTACCTGATACATGGCTGTTGAAAATGAGAAGTATTGTAATATAAAATACGCACATGCTTCAAAGGCAGTATGAGAAAAACTTTCATAAGTAATATACACTGACTATTGGCTAAAGTGACAATATTTTCATTATATTGCATTAAGTGTTATTTAAATGGTTTCACCAGTGTCCCTTATTTTTAATGTGATCTCTAGAAAACTATAAATTACTTATGGAGCTCTCATCCATGATTTGCACTATATTTCTGTAGGACAAGGCTAGCTTACAGTGAGATTTAAACATACTGTACACAAATAGCAATACATAACAATTCCTTTGTTCAATTTAAGCAGGAAGTACTGGGTTTCATTAAGAATACCACTGGCAAATTGTAATGGAGAAACAGATGTTTATGAGATGCTAAGCACAATGTAATTAGCATGTTAGAGAGCTATATTAAACATCTTCACCTTTTAAATCAATGTCCACAGATATTCAATTTAAAGAAATTAATTCTAGGGTTGGGGAGATAGCTCAGTGGATAAATCTCTTGCTGTGCAAACATGAAGGCCCAAGTTAGGATCCCAGAGCCCTCAGAAAATCCTGGCATGAAAGCCTGTGTATATAATACCAGCACTGTGCAGGAGGAGGCAGGTGACTCCTCAGACAATGTGAGCAGAAAAGTGAGCTCCAAGTTCAATGAAAGAGCCTGTCTCAAAAAATAAAGTGAAGAGTGGCAGAGAAAGCTGTCTGCAATAGACCTTTAGCCTCTAAACATGTAGGCACTAGAGAATTTGTGTGTGTGTGTGTGTGGCAGCGGCAAGAAGAGGGGGAGATGCACTGTAATTCTAAATAAAAACGAACATAGATTTTATTTTAATATAAAGTCTTCATTCTAAGAGTTTCACAACTGAGCTATTTTGACCTTGAAATATAAATCCCAATAGAATATAGTATAACATAGAGATGCACACATACAAATCATTTCTGCAAACAATCCCAACATCATCCTTGCTTGGTTTCATGTTTGTTTGTGGAAGACTCATTTTCAAAGCAAGTGGCATAGGTGAAATACATTTAAAATTGTATGTATGTATGTATGTATACATGTATAGTATATATGTACACATATATGTATATATTGTGTATATATGTATGTACACACACACGTACACACACACCCACAGCTTATTTATTTTGATGGTGAGAACAAGCCCAGGGATGGCTTTTGCTTTGCAAGTGTTCTACCAATGAGCTATAGCTCCAGCCCTATGTTTACTTATACCAGATAACATATGTGAAAATTTGTTTAAAGAAGTTGAATGTAGTAGGATTGTATTCTGTTCCACTGTAAATAATTGATCCACCTACTAGTTTAATAAAAACGCTGACTGCCTGAAGGCAGACAGTAAATGTGGCCAGGGTTACCAGACTAAGAAAACTCAGAGAACATCTCAGAACAGACACAGATGCTGCAGAGATGCCAGGAGACGATGCAGGGGAAAAAAGATGAAATGCTGCTCTAAGAAAAGGTACTGAGCCACATGGCCAAACAGGATAAGAATGATTGTTTAGTTTAAGGGTAAAGAGTTAGCAAGCTATATGACCGGGCCCTAAGTCAATCAGCATAGAAATAATATAAGCATCTCTGTGATTCTGTGGGACTGTGTGTCTCTATGGGTCTGTGGGTCTGCAGGTCTTCGAGTCTGCTAGATTGCCAAACTGCCAGTTGAACCACTGGTCTAGACCTGAAAGTCTGAGCCAGAAACTACATGCAACAGTTGAACACTATAATCAAGCAGTTCTGTGTTATCCCTTTTCATCCTCAAATCTAAGTCTCCTAAATGGCCACTTGAAACTCTTAGTTTTCTTTTGATTCTTTCCTTCATTCTCAGACTTCTAAACTATACACATTATCTCCCTTCATCCCTCCCCATCTCTCTCTCCACCTGAAGAAGATACAAGCAAAAGGAAGTGGGTCTATTTCTGTTTAATGACATCTAAATTTTTGTTCTAGAGGACTTTACCCATAATAACTATGCAATAAACACACTTTTAAGAATGGTTATGTGAATGCACCTGCTCTTTGGAACTTGAATGTAAACTGTTGAAGATCCCAAGCAAAGAACTACAATGGAATACCAACTGAGACCACCTTAGAAGGAGATGATGAAAGACAGGGAATGTGGGCAGCGAACAGAAAATCTCCACAGAGCCAAACATCAGTGTACCCTTGACACCGATACCACATGGATGAATCTGGAGTCTGATGGCCTATGTCCATGTGGATGAATTTGGAATCTGATGGCCTATGTCCATGTGGATGGATCTAAAATCTGATGGCCTGTGTCCATAGGGATGCATCAGGAATCTGATGCCCTATGTCCATGTGGATGAATCTGGAATCTGATGGTCACACTCTAGCTTAGTGATCCTCTACAAGTACTTCACCTTTTAGTTTCTCAGTTTTCTTATCTGTAAAGTGGATCTAGCATTCTCAACATCCTGATCTGCTGTGTCTTATGTGCTCTCAAAAATGAAAGCTCTTTTATTACTATTATTCAGCATATGCAAAGACCATTAAAGCAGTGCCACCCTGAGGACACTGAGGGCAGACTGACTTCTGAATTTACCAGAATCTTGCCATCCACTTGGCACTGAGGCTTTAGCAGGTAGTGTACAAAGAGAAGAAGTTATTACACTTGACAATGGGAACTATGCAAGGCCAAGGAGACTGGCTGGACAGGAATTCATTCGCCTGTGAGTATAGAGACTGTTTTGTTTGCCTCAGCTGCTCTATCAAGGAAACCCATATGTCTTCTTCTTCATGTGGACACTCAGAAGCTAAAGTAGTACTTAACATATAACAAAGACACTTGATTACTGTTGAAATTAACATTATGCACTTGGTGGAAATGTAGTATCATTTGCAAACAGAATATTCCCACTGATTAAAATCTCCATTCAACTTTGTGTGGACTCAGGACGATAAAAGAGAGGTATTACATTTATGAAGCTGCACTCACTTCAAGCTCCTCCATGAAGCTTCACCATGTGGATGTTCAGAGATTGGCTAAAAGCATTTAAATATGCTTTCTATTCTTAAAATGTTCTATGAATGAAATTAGCACCTATTAAGAAGATCTTTCAAAAATTATTTGGTTTGAACAAACAATACAATAAATTATTTTAATGCATTTGAAAGCAATGGGAAATATAACACAGGCTATAATTCTCACACTTAAACACACAAGTGGCTACCTCCATTTATTTTAGAGTATGAGTTATGAAATTACTGCACATATTTTCATTAAATTAATTTGCAAATATAATAGCATTAGGGTAGATCTCAAATCCCTTCACACTCCTAAGGATAGAAGGTAGAAGAATTCTCTTCACATGCACAGGCAGATTTAGCTAGTTTTGTAATTTTACTGTTTATAACAACTGTTAAACATTTACTAGTTGGTATTTAACTTAGAAAAAATAAAATGATTGATTATGAAACAAAGACAGTTTGTATGGATGATTCAACTGAAGAGTTATATTAAAGGAAATATATTCTTCACTTAGTCAAATATTTATATCTATACTACTAAAATCTAGATTTACTATTATAATGAGAATTCACTTTAAATTCTGTAATGATGAGTCATTTTATTTGAAATGAATTTCATTTTGGAGATTTGGTTTCGACTTGCCTTGTTTATTAAAATCCATTACATCATGGAAATGAAATTATAAAATATTATCATATAACAAGGCTTCCTTGTACAATAAGCATGTTTCCACCCTTTCACATCTGGATAGTTTCACAAAAAAAGCATCAGTAGGAGGATGAAGGGAGGAACCACAGTTAGACAGGAAAAGAAAAGTCTCTCTGCCTAGAAAAGAGGGCAGCGTGGAGGCAGCCGGGTGCCAGTTTCCGCATATAGAAAACTGGGGCCTCAGAGGATCCAGCATTTTCTAAGAGCTGGCAAGACTGGCAAACCTCTGAGCCCATCCTGTCAAATGTCACCAAAACTTCTATCCTCCATGATCTCAGAACTGGAAACCAAGCTAGTGAGAAATGCTTCCTGGTATGACCCGTAGTAGCTTATTATGTAGCATTTCTGCAATACTTTCTACTACTACTACTCTTATTAGCTAGGATTTTGATTCTGATTTCTTGTGCCGGCTGAAAGAACTTAGGTACCACACAAAGAGGCTTTGGAGTGTTTGTCAAACTGAACACTTTTTGTCTAAGAAGTGTTCTATACCTCTTTGGGAATGCTGGTCAGTGTTCTGTCAAGCGACCTGGTGGCAGCAGAACTACAATATGAATTGTCAATGACTTTATTCTCTTTCATTTTGGAGACCAGACTGATACATTAGACAGAAATGTGTTCTTGGTGATCCAACTGCATGGTGCTGGTTGTTCTTTCCTCCCGCATCTTCAAATGAAGATAATCTAGAGAGGTGTGGTCCTGTGGCTCAGGCCAGAACCCACTGAATCTCACTTACATCATGGGTTGCAGCAGAGAGTCAGTGTTAGGCAGTGCCACCCTGTCACATCTGGTTCCTCTCTGTCACAAGGAGACAAGCCCTACTTCTCAAAAGTAAAGAGCTAGACGTGGGAAGGATGGATGTGGACTGGGACTAAATATATACGGAATATTTTAACAATAAATCTGAAGTTTATTTGGAGCTCCCATAGTGAACAAAGAGCTGGTGAAATCTTGTCTTTCTGCATTAGAATTTCTTCTGGCTGACTCCCCACATCTGTTCCCATGAAGAGAAAAGGGGTGTGCTGATCATGTCCCCGGGAACACTGCTCATGGAGACAAAGGCCCTGCCTGGTTGAAAAACAGCCAAAGTGCCACTGTGGACACTGCTCCATCAAGTCCTCAGGGCTGACGTTTTTGTCCCTGGAAACAAAAAGCAATATACTGCTTTGTGAATGAGCTTCTCTTCATCCATTAGGTGAGGAAACAGGCATCTCGGACCACGGGAAACTGAGGCCTAAACATACAGGCTCCTGTAAAAAGGGGCTGACGGGCAATGGCCTTTAGGAGGTTGACTCCAGCCTTCTAGTCCGGAGTGAATTCTTCCGGGGACAGCCTGTAACGACTATCAATGCCTGATGAAGATCAAGGCACCTAAATGTTTAATTTTTAATATTTTTTTTGGTTTGGGGGCTTCAAAATGCCAAGACAAACAATTCCTTTTTTATCTTTCTCTTTTGTCTTTTAGTTATTTTAAAAATACATGTTTACTATGTAAATGCTACTCTGACTTCAAAACTGGGATTCTCCTGCCTCCACCACTCCAGCACTGAAATTAGCCGAAAATGATATATTTTTAAAGGCATGTACAACTGAAAATATTTTATTTATTCATCTGCAAAACATTTTTAGAATGTTTATTACAGTTGCTCTGTGAAAAGTACTCCCTACATACACACTACTGTCTATATTAGGACATTTCCATTCCTTACACCCTCCATTAACAACTATGATAAAGAGAATATTGGGCTTAAGTAAATGTTTGCAATCATGATATCTGGTTTTTTTCCCCCTAAGAGTACACTATGCAGGGTGAGTTACACAACAGCTGCTACATGGCAGTCTGGTGGTCTAAGCATAATAGCAGGATCAAAACTAATAGAGAGCATAGGCAGATACCTGATGGATCATCAATACAGCAACTTTATTAAGGATATACTTTGTGAGCAGATTCAGCCTGGCTTGGTCATGTTGGCAAGAGAGGTATGAAGAAAAGTGAGACATTGAGGATACCGGGGCTTTAGCTGAGTAACACCATGAATATTGAAGCATTTTCAGAGCCAGGAAAGACCAGTAACAGCTATGAAAACTTTAAAAGCAAACATTCTACTCTGAATTTAGATTAACCCATTGAAGAGGAAATACTTACACAGAAGCCAGTACAGGGAAATGATGCTTTTAAAATAGTGGTAATATGGATCCAGTTTTATAATAGATATTACATACTTAATTCCTTTGACAGGAAGCAGGGATAAATCAGAAGGAAGAAACACTAGGCAAGGCAGGCGTCAGCGTGAATATGCAGCACATCATGTGTTAAATTGAAACAGCCCTGAAGTTCAACTTTCCTCACTGTTCAAGGAGAAAATCTGCTTCTATGTACTTCAGGAGAAAGGATTTGCAACTATATGGTGCTTGAGAAATATGCTATTGCTGTAATTTAACTCACTGTATGTGGGCTCCAAGATGCACAGTGGCATTCCAAACCAACTTTTAAAGAAAATTGCATGGAATTTTCAAGACATCAGGAGCGTTCTTAAAAGTTATGCAGAGAAAACGGATTTTTGATAGTTATGAATTACATTTAGTGCAGCCAGATTGTAGAGAACGCTCTTTTTGCCTCAGTATGGTTAGAATTACTGTTGACAAAGGTTTAATTTAAATTTTTAAGGATTTAAACTGGAGAATATAGGTCACTGAATTTTCATTCACTGGTATAAGTATCACTACCGCAGAAAGCACACTTTGTTCTGAGGGACAAATCCTGGCCCCAGAATTTTTCTTTTCTGTAGTAGTTGGGACTGAGTATGTGTTAGTGAGAATGATTTGGTTCTCAGTCAATCAGCGGCATGAACATGTACAGTTAGAAACATGCCTGGTGCAGAAAAGAAGCTCAGTTCAGAAAATACTAAATGCATTTGTGAGATAGATCAGAGTCCATAGAAAGCATTTATTACAATCACAAGCTGGAAGAAATTCCATCTTTCCTAGCAGGTTGTAGGTTTATATATATTTATAATAGCAGAAAATACACTGCATAGTTCCAAAGTATAATTCTATGATTGCTAACTGGTTCCCCATTTGTAAAATAAACATTTGTAGGATCTACCACATGTAAAACACATTCAAAAGAGCCTTTCTATAAAACAAGACAGCACAAGAACTTACAGTAGCCTTCTGCCTTAAATACTGCCATAAGACAACTGATTTACTAGGGTATAGCATTAAAATGAATACCACTTTCAGGAATAGAAACTTAAAATTTGTATTTTTCATAAACTAAGAGAACTGATTTCAAATCAATAATCTATCAAGTAAAAGAGATGAAATTTTGTTCAAAAGCTACATATCTATGTACAGGATTGCCCTTACACACATCTACACTGTGGGAGAAAGTTCCTTCTTGTATGCTTGATGCTCACTGTTCTGAAGGGGCCTCCGCTCTGGTGTGAGTCTGTCCTTGTGCAGACTAGGGTGTGATGGTCATAGGATGTAGGAACATGAATGTATGTAAAGCATATTTCCTGAATTTGCACTGATCACAAATATTATCAAAGTAAATGAATGTGACAGAAGTCTAGAGGGTCATGGATTTGGGTCAAGGTTGGCATCTTTACAATGACACAGGTCACAAATATGTAAACAACAATAATCATATCTAGCGATAAGTGCCAGGCACTCAAAGCTCTAACGTGAGGGAAGGCCACAAATGTGTCAATTTCAGCAAGCTTCATAAACTCACCTCTCTTTTTGACATTTAGAAAAATATTTTAATCAGTATATAAAAGGGAAGAGATATCTGAATTTATATGGATTTATAGTATTTTAGAAAATGAATCATTTGTAGCCCTGACTGCAAGGTGTGCTGGAACGGCAGAGTTGAAAGTGAACACAGTGAAGATTTTGCCCAATTTCTTAAATAAACCAGAGCAGACGGCACGATTCTCAAAAAAGCCAAGTACATTTGCCTCACACAAAATAAGACTGATTGAATTTCAAGCTTTTCACTTATTTTATAGAGCTAAAAATTAAGTTCCTTTTTGTTGTTCAAGATGGGCAGTGTGAATTCTGTGTGTGTGTGTGTGTGTGTGTGTGTGACATGCATGTCATTATAACATGTTTATCTAGCATATATATAGCACACATACCACCCTATTATTTTTCATTTAACAGGTAGTTCATACTGTAGAATCATACGAATTTTGAATACTTGCTCCTCATGCAAGTTTAGGACATCCTTGCAGATGACTCCCGACCATGACCTGCCCCTGCGGAGTGTCTGATCCTCACTCTATAACAGCATCTCTGGGACTCTTACACAAAAACGTAGCTTTCCAGGACTGACTGCAGAGGAATTTCCAAAAATACAGAGGACAAGGAGGGCCTGGATCCTATTAGGGGATTATTGTGAATTTTCATATCCAATAGTAAAATATAAGAATCTTTATAGGAGGAAATAAAATATCTTCAAAGCAAAACTGTTTTCTTGGAGAAGCTCCTAAAGACATATGCGAGCAAAGAGGATCCAGTAGAAAGAAAAACAAGTCATGTGAAGTAAGGGAGAGCTGGGCATAAATAACAGGGATGCTTATAATATGCCAGTACTAATCACCAAAAAGAATGCATATAGTGAGTTTTCTACACATTTTTAAATTCGGCACCACAAACTATCATTTGAAAATGCCCTGACTTGTAACAATTAAATTATATCAGTAAATATACATCTGACAAGGACAGATGTATACTCCAAACACACACACACCACATGCATACACATACACACATATACACCTCCACACCACACACACACACACACACACACACACACACACACACACACACACACACACACGAGAAAATCATCAGACATTTTTAAAGATGGTGTGAGTTTTGTTTTGTTTATCTCCTGTTCTCTGCTCACTCGCAGTCATGTTCAGTGACAGCCAAGTGACTTTCAGGATGAAACGCAATGCACGTGGCGCAGAAACTGGATCAGCCAACTCAACTCAACTGTTAGAAAAGTTGAAAAGTTCACACTATTTATTAAATGTCACACGATAAACCCTTGAGGAGAAACATGTATGACAGATAAATTCTAGGTGACTAAGTCTTAAGAGAATGTTTTAGAATAAGGATTAAAGTGAACAGTTGAATATCAGAGTTAAAAGTAAGTCTAATTTACTTAATTAATAAAGAAAATTAGTAAGCCAGCCTTTCTGCACATGAGAAATCTCTGTTTAACATCCATGCTACAGAGAAATCAAGAGGTTATGCTTCTTCAGAACACAGGAGGTAGATGGATTATTCCTTCTTGACCTGCAAATAACAAAACTGACACAGTTGATGACCTTGAAAAGGTTGACACCATCTACCTCAAGACATTCTCAAGGTGATCCCACTGGAATGGGGTGGTTTTCCACTCTTGAGCAAGCCAATTACTGACAGGCTCACTATGTCATCTCTACTTTAGAGAAAGTAGAAATGCACAAGTGTTTTATAGACCACTAGTTCTCTGAATGTTTAAATTTATTGAGTCATAGTCAATGCAGGACAAGGAATTCCAAGGCCTGTGTAGATTAAGACGACATAACATGATTAACCTTATACTTATTTCCAAGTGGCTGGATTCAAAAGTTCTAAGCAAATCCTGAGAGTAATCAGAGAATTGATGGAGTAGTAAAAACATAAGATCATCTTTCTGTTTTTTGTTTGTATGTTTTTTAAATGTTTTGTTTTGTGAGACAGGATTTCTCTGTGTAGCCTTGGCTGTCCTGGTACTCACTCTGCGGATCAGGCTGGCCTCGAACTCAGAGCCTGCCTCTGCCTCCCTCCCAAGTGCTGGGATGAAAGGTGTGCGCCCCCAGCTCGAACTCTCCTCAAGTCCCCTCCCTTCTCTAGAAGCAGGGCAGAGGCTGTGAAGCAGGAAAGGGTGATGGGATTCCCAAAGGACTATGCTTTCAAATGGACTTTGCTGAGTGACACAGGCTTCACCCCCGCAACACAGATACTAGAGTTTAGGCTGTACTTTCTGAGCAGAAAACCAACAACAGAAGATTGAGGGTACAGACTTGAGAAATTCACTAAATAAACCACAGACTTTAGAAAAATGGCCAATCCATGTGCTAATCTTAAAGTGGACACCACAAGTCATGCATGTTCTTACATAATGAGTACATGTCCAAGGAACAGAAGAACCAACATGAAAAAAGGTTTCATTACCAAAGACAAGACTGTTTGGATATCAGTCAGAAAAATAAATAAATAATAATGGCCTAGCTTAAAGTGATAGTAAAATATAACTTATTAGTCACTTTTGAAAGGTGAAATAAACAAGTCAGGATTTTAAAAACTGCTAAAGGGAAATGATCACGATTCTTCCCTCCAGACTTTTCTCCACAAAGACAGGAGAGTTCACATGGAGGGAGAGAGAGGCCTGCTGCTCTGCAAGGGAGGGACGCAGGTGCTGCTCACCCCTCCTCTCACTTAGTTCAGTAAAACGAAAGCAAAAACAGAAGGCAGACCACACCGAGGAGGGACAGGGTTCTGAGGTTAAAGACTGTTCATTAGTGGAAGCTGAGGCAAATGGTGACAATGAGGCCTAAGAGCCTTCGAGTTCCACAGCTAAAAAAATACAGGAAGAGAACAATTAGCCATGGTACCTTTCATGGCACAGTTACAGATTCCCAAACAGGTGGGCACCCTAAAAAGATTATCAGTTATCCTAGGTTATGGGAAATTGGTTTAAAATAAACATTTGAACGAAGAAATAACACCTGCCTAAAAAACCAAAAAGTCTGAAAAGTCACCAGCTGTCAGACCCACCAACAATGTTTGTACTAACTGATAAAATCTATCTGGGCTCAGTTTGCTTGTCTATTGAAAAGGCATAATAGTTCTAAAAAACTCACGTCATACTTTTTTAAAAAAGATTTATTTGTTTGTTTGTTTGTTTGTTTATTGTGTGTGCAATGTTTTGCCTTCATGTATGCCTGCATGCCAGAAGATGAAACCAGACCTCATTACAGATGATTGTGAGCCACCATGTGGTTGCTGGGAACTGAACTCAGAACCTCTAAGAAGCAGCCAGTGCTCTTAGCCACTGAGCCACTTTTCTAGCCCTCATGTAATACTTTTAAAGAAGAGAATTAAAAATTAAGTTTATTATATTTTATTTACTATTGTGTGTGTGCACATGCACACCCATGCGTTCATGCATGCTGTGTCACATGTTTAAGTCAGAGAACAACTTGCTACAGTTACTACAAGGAGTCCTGGAGAAAGACTGGAAACCAGGTCTTTGGGCTTTAGGCAAGAGCCTTTACCTAATAGGACATGTCATGGGCTCCAGCAAATTCAATTTATAATTTTACAAAATTTGAAGTTAAGAAAGTAGTTGGACTGGGGATGTAGCTCAGCTGAAGGATGTGTGTCCAGGGGTCTGGATTTGATTCCTGACACCAAACATGCTAGACATAGTGCACACAACTGCAATCTCAGCACAAAAAAAGTACAGGCAGGGGAATCGGAAGTCCGGACATCTTCAACTACACAGTGAGTTTGAGGGAAGCCTAAGGTAGAGACCCTGTCTAAATAATAAAAGGGAAAATATTTAATATACCAATGAGAACTGAACATTGAGTATTTTTAAGAAATAATACTGCTGGCTACATCATTGAGCTCTGTGTAATTACATGAGAAGGTACCTTAATACTGACTTAATATAATACTGTAGTTCATAAACCAGGTGAACTTATAACACATCAGATCTCAGTTTTCACATCTGCAGTCTCAAGAATTAGCAGTAACTCTTAAAATGTAATGTCTAAGAAATTAAAGTAATGCCTTCAGAAAATATCAAATAAACTGCAATTATTCTATCATTATTATGACAAAAATAACATTTTTTCTCAATAGAGCTATATATTTTATTAGTTGTTATTACCCAACCTAATGCTTCCCTCCATATAATAGATGTTAAGTGAAGTTGTTGCCATGGGAATGATGAATTAGATGGGATGAATTGTAACAAAATTGGAACTTCGTCTGAATTTTCAAATAGGATATTTTCATGAGGTTTCTTCAGCATTTGCTCATGTGTGTACATCATCATTTTGGATAATTTCTGTTCTTTCTTTACATTAATCAATGCATACAAATCATTCATTCAGACACCACCAGTTCATGCTCCAACTGTTCCCCATGGCATCTACCTCAGATGCCCTTTTCTGCTGCCTCGCTCACAAACCATTCCCTAATTAGGGTAGTCCACAATGACTCCATCTTCTCATATGCCCCTACATCTCACAGACCTACTTTCTAAACTGACACCATCAACTGCTTAAAATGAGGGAAGGTTTATTAATATGTGACTATTCTTAACCACTTCTCTATTTTTGGATTCCCCATAGCATCCCACCAGCAGAGTGTACACTTTAGAGCAAAGCTTTGCTGAATGAATGAGCGCAGGGAAAAGACTAGGATTGAAAGAGGATTTGGAGATCACAGAGGACAAGTGTCTTCCCAGGCCTTCATCTTCCCACCTCCTCTTCACAGATTTTCTCTGTCTGCACAGATCTTTTCATCAAGATGTCCTTTTCTTTCATCGAATACTACCACGTTTTGTTACTATAGTGGTGATGGCAGTGCTCAATGCAGGTGTTGCAATGCCACTCATCACTGATATCAATCACACTGGGGAGGAACAGTCATGATTCTATTTGTATTCACACTCAGGACACAGTAGCAACAACTAAAATGTTCAATCTGCACAGTGGAAAGCATTGAGCAATGAGACGTAAAAGTGGGCAGGGGGCAAACAATGGCCCTGTGATTTGGGTTAAATTTACCCTACCTAGAGAAGGAGACTCCTTCATCAAATGTGATGCCTAAAAAGCTAATTAAAACCAAAGACAGTGCTTTCAAAATTCAAAAGTTGTGTGTGTGTGTGTGTGTGTGTGTGTGTGTGTGTGTCTGTGTGTGTGTGTACTTGGAGATGTCAGACCATTCATGTACCATAATTATACAAACAGGCTTATTTATCTTGAAAATATAGGTTATAGGTTAGGGTATTTCTTAACTTTAAAACTCTACTAAAGGCAGAGTTAAAGTTCATTTGGTCATGGTAATATTTTTCCCCATAAAGTTTAAATTATTTTATTTCAAAAGCTAAAGGATTTAATAAATTTAGCAAAACAGAAAAATACTGAGTCAATATACAAATATTGACTTTCTGTGCATGTGGAAAAAATATTGAAAAAATTTTGTATACATTTAAAATAATAGTAAATGCATACAATATACAGAGATGAGCTTAAATGAAAACCATAAAGCACTGATAATATAAATCAAATAATAATACATAGTACATATATGTAATAAAATTATTAATACTGTTAAGATGATGGTTCTGTCTTCAACAGTAGTATTGTTTAAATAAGTATTTTTAAAAACCCTTCTTACTCATTCTGAATATTGTAGCTTATCATAGCAAATGGCATAAACACTATCATTGTTAAATCTTTTATTTCAAGGGGACCTAGCTATAATCTTGTGGTGACTAGTAATCAGGGAAGAAAGTCAATTCCTTCTAGCAACCAAAGGTATTTAGATAGGGTATAATTAAATATTTCAGGGCTTCAAAAATGCCTCATTGGTAAAGTCTTTGCAAGAGTTTGATCCGATGGGCCCACATGGTGAAAGAGGAGAAGCTGACCCATAATCTGTCTCTGGGGTGTGTGTAAATTTCATTCATTCATATTTCCTCTTCTCTCCCTGTCTCTCTTCCTTTTAAATAAATAAATGTAACATATACCAAATTTCAGGTGAGAAATAAGACCCATTATTTAGGAAAAAAAGATCATATTCTCTTTTAAATGCAGCAGAATGAAGAATAAAGTAGAAACAGAAAAATTTTTAAATAGACATATAAAAATGGGAATTTGCAAAACAGAGTTCAGTAAAGTACTATTCTTCAAGCAACAATGAATGCTATTTATGTTTAAATAATAGAATGGAAAATGAGCATAATAACAGTAAGCAATAAAGCATTTTTGACTTGCAAATATATGTTCTATAACTCTTCTCTGTCACTTTACAGCTATTAGAGTTAGTCCTGCTGACAGAGGAGGTGAATCTTACCAGCAATCTCAGAGCAGTTTAAAACACAATTTAAAGTGAAACAAAAAGAAAAAGCTAGGAATTTATTTTAAATGGAACATCATTGCAGGCAATACACACCTAATAATATGAAAAATAAGATGATATAATAAAAATAAATTGATTTTGCTATAAGACTTAAGGAAAGAAAAGCATTTGACAATGGGGGTCTTGCAGTCCTTGTTTGGATTTCTTTTGTCTCAAACTCTGCTGCTTAGATCATGCATCCCAGATCCTAATTTGAATGGACTAAGGGCAAAAAAGATCTGGAATCTCGAGAATGCCTAGAGAAGGTACAGCTCAATAATCTTTGAATAGTGGTAGAAGGTCAACACTGCAAGGGTGAAGCATCAGTTATACCAATGCAAAGATTAATCTTCCCAGACCACACCCACCATTCTTCTTTCCTGGGAGAAAGAGCCCTATTACTACACCCAGTCCCAAGCCATGCACGGCAGCCCTGGCCTCTCAGTTCTTCCACAGAGCACCAAACCACACTCTCTCACACAGAACAGTGCTGGGCACATTATGGATGCCAACATTCTATTTTGACAAAATGAACATATCTCAGGCCTGTAACTGTTAGGTCAACTAAAATGACAGCTCCCATGATAACAAAGCCTGAGCAATATAAAAGTCTGTGGCATGACATGCTGTCCAGTTAAAATGTCCCAAATCAGAGAAGTCATGTGACCAAGAGCAATATTTAACAGGGAAGAAGGGGCTCGGGAGAGCATTTCCAGGCTTCTGAGAGCAACGGAGGAGCCTGTTGAATGGCACTGAGTCAACCATGGGGCTGGGAATGCTGCTCAGCAGCAGTCAAAAGTTTGGGCTTGACTCTAGCATTGAAAAAAATAAGTCAAAACACCTGTGGGTGATAGTGACCTTGCAGGACCTGAAGCCTTAACATTAGTAGGTTAAGTGTTTACAGTCGTCTTTAAAAGTTACTTGACAGCTGGAGAATGGAAGCTAAAAGATACCCCCAGAGTATGCATCTAAAGGTCCTTTGGAGTGTCAAAGTAACAACTCTCAGGTAACGTGAGTCCTTTTAAAACTGTCCCGATGCAAGGACCACACAGAAAAATTAGTACTGAGAAGCCAATGGAGCGAAGGGCTTTCTCTCTCTACCCATGTCATTTACTGTATTTTACTACAGTAAATATTCTGTGCTGCCAGGACAATGACTGCTTCTGACCTCCGTGACCCTGGACAAGGTGGAGTGATCCCCACTCCCTGTTCTCTTCTTAATTGCAACAGACACTTTTTGAATGAGAACTTTCAAAAGTAGTCTTTAAAAAGAGCAGGAAGATATTAGCTGGCAAATTATCCTAGAAACATGGAAAGACACAAGAAACCAAGAGAGAGCTTCCAGAAAGAAATATAGAACAAAGGGGATAAAAAGCCAAGATAGAAATGTGACTAAAATACACTGGGCTTCTGCTGGGCTGTTCTTTCTCTCCCCTAATGTGAAGAGAAAGAAGTCTGGAAGTCAAACAGGCGGCTACACACTAACTCAAATACAATGTAACTAATGGTTCCTACAAACAGAAGGCTGTTGTAAAGGGGTTTTGGGCTAGCCTAGAGGTTTGGTTTTGTAGACTTGTAGTTTTATAGAGTTATAGAATTATATAAGTGTTTATGTTAATTTTTTGTTGATTGACTTAGAGCTTAGGCATACAAATTGTTAATTTTTTTATTTGAACTTTATTTTGTTTAGTCATGCAGTTCGGTATTTTTTTAGAGTAGTATTTTAATTTTTTTATTTTATATTTTTTGTTGTTGTTTTTTGGAATCTTTGAGGCATTTGTGTGTGGCGTTTGTCTTTGTTTTGAGATTTTTTAGACAGTTAGTCTTGTTTATACTTTCTGTCTGCCTTTTGGCCCATCAGTTTTTATTAAACCCATAGGTGGGCCAATTATGTTAATTGCAAATTTGAAGGAAAGGAGTGCTGTATGTGATGGTGGGGGCAATGTCTAAGAACTAACCATTAATGAGTGTACAATAGACCAACAGGTCCTATTCGTTTTTGATGTAGGATGTCTTTCTGTATGCTGTGAATTATCATTGGCTAGTAAAGGAACTGTTCTGGCCATGGCAAGGATCTTAGAAGCAGGCAGTAAATCCCAGAATAGATAAAACAGAAGGGCAGAGTCAGACAGAGAGACACCATGAGCAGCAGACAAGAGAGAAGAGGAAGATATAAAGAAACTCAGGTAAGTTACGGGTCAAGTGGCAAGACATAGATGAATAGCAATGGGTTAAGTTGTAAGAGCTAGCAAGCAATATGCCTGAGCCACAGGTCAAACAGCATGTAATTAATATAAGCTTCTGTGTGTTTCTTTGGGACTTTGGGACTGCTGGTCTGGACCACAGGGCTAGACAGAGCTAAGCAGTGGTGGGCAAGTCCAGACATTGGGGATAGTCTGGGCCAGAAACTTGTTATTATACATTTTTCCTACCTCCTGAGGAACATGTTATGTGGCTTACTAGACAGCAAAACTAAGGTTAAGGAACATGCTTTAGGGTCATGAAGAAGAATCACAAGCAGAACGGTTGTAACCCACTGTTGCTCTTCCCCCACCACTCCAATACTGACTACAGCAACTGTCACCGATGGAGGAGTGAAGTGTGAGAGGTCTCTTCAGGGAGCAATTTTCCAAGGCTGTGGTTTCCATTTAGATGTTTCTGACTTACTGATTTATTTATAAATTGTTATCTTTCACCATAAAGATCTGTTTAATTTGAGGAGTTAGGAGCATATTAGTATGATGGCTTTCTGCATTTGTAACAGCCTGGCTAGGTGTTGCTGAGCACTATAACCACATTCAACACCTGTGAGGATCTTGACAAAAATCATAAACAATATATGCCTGGTGAGCTGCAGCTTGTGAGTCAATGTACGCTACAACATGTTAAAGGTATCATCTTCCTCAACCCAAAGCAGACCCATACCTAGTAACATTAGAAAGAGGATCAAGGAGGAACCTGATCAATTTGGACCTGGGTAAAGCAGAAATATGTAGTCACCAAAAGAATGACACCCCTTAGGAATAAGGTGTACATGAAAACCACCCAATTTTAAATTGGCTTCAATAGTCACATGGATTAGATCAGCTGCCCCAATTTAGTTATAGAAAGTTATCGTTTATGCATGATCACATGATCTCTGGTCCAATCTCACTATCTGGAAGTTCTGCTTTAAGTGGCCTTGAACATAGCTCACACATTTGTGGGCTTTTGAAGCTGTGTAGTTATTCTAGTATGCAGAGGGGACCAAGAACTATACCTACAGAATTCAGAGACAAAAGTAGACAAAGCTATTGTGACAAGGTTTCAGCATACCAGGAGACAAATATTACAAAGCCTGAATTGAGAAAAAGGATAATGTCACAAAGTAAGAGGAACTGTAACAAAAAGAAGAGAAGCTGCCAGGACCTAGGGCTGGAAAGTGGTGGGAATGTCTCCAGTGAGCCTTGCCTCTATCTATCCTCCAGTGAGAAGCACTATACACTACAGGGCTCACTAGACTAGTTATAGAGAAGATGATTCTCTGCTTACAAATGAATAAATGAGTCTCCAGTATGTGAAGGGACTTCCCAAAGGTCAAAGAACAAATGAAAAATTTAACCCTAGCACTGTCTCAAGTCCAATGCCTTTTCTCTTCTCAGAACCTTCTGGAATGTCCTCTGCACTTGCCAAGTTAACAGCTACAAGCTGGACAGGAGCTTTGTGGTTAAACGAATAAGCCTCCAACACACAGTGTAATTTTAGTGACATTTTCCACCACAGAGCCTTAGGAGAGTCCTCAGAAAGAAGGAATCTAATCCATAGCTCTTGGCTCTTAGTAATGTGACAAGTGGCAGAACTTAGAGGAAGGGAACATGCACCATGACGGAAGGAGGAGGACAGGACCAGTAAGGCACAAAGCCGCTGAGTACACGTATTCTCTATGTGCACGTGCTGAGCCAGAGACGTCAGGACATGACAGTCACGGCCTTCTGGGGACTCCTCAAAGGCAGGAATGGAGGTGTAGTTTAACATGCCCAGAGAGGCAAGAGACCACAGAGACGTGAAAAGAAACAGACACATGTCTACAGTGTTTAATTAGGAAAAGAAAACAGCATTAAAAAAAAAAAAAACTCGATGTAAAAAGTATTTAAAAACTGAATATTCCTTACTATTTTGGGGGGAGTAGCTATAAATAAAACTCGGAGCTTCATACACCAAGGCAAACAAAGTGTCAGTGAGCATACCCCTAGACTCTGTTGTTCCATTGTGGCTTTATTAGTTTTTCTAAATGGCAAAGTTGGAATGTGACAAAGTACTTATCTCCTCACCAGGGCAGGTCAGCATGACATTCCAGGATTGTAGTGAATCATAGCGGAAATAAAAGCTAACAATAAAAGACTTAATGCAATATTAATTTCTCTCAAGATGGAAAATTTTCAGGTCTAAATCAATTTAAACAGTCAGAAAAAAGAAAACAATTTCTCCCTCATAGAATGACAAATACCTGGCTAAAACTATATATAGGTCAAATACATGCTGATAAGAAAACAATGTAAGCAGAAGAAGATAAAGGCTTATTTTAACAGGGTGAGCTCACACTCTGTATGACAATGTGGCTCTTGCTGTTTACAGGATACTGAACACTCAGATATACAGTGCTGATGCAGATGGACACTGCTACTTCAAATCTCTCTAAATGTGGACACTCTGATGCCTTAGGGCCTCTCCAGCATTAACAAAGCTTGCCTGACATCAGTCATACATAGTAGTAATGTGAGTGAGTGAACTTAGTGCACTGATTTTATTATTCATGTTTATGAGATCAGAAATTTAATTAACCTGAAAATTACTTTCATTTCCTTCTTCTTCAATTCATTCTTTAATACTGTGTGTTAGGTGTGGCACTGTGCATCACTACAAACTCATGCACATATTCATTGTACTGTGGTTTTTAGACTATGATTTATTTTTCCTTTATTTTTGTTTCATTAGAATTAGAATAAAAATACAAATTATCTCTCTGAGAAGATTCTTGATTTCTGTTTAAGTAACTTTTTGATGATTTCTAAGACCTTTACTCACCTAAGGGTAAGGAGTTAGTTAGTACCAAGGCTTGTTACGTACGTACCATAGTCGGTGATTTTACAGGACACCAAGTACAGCTCTTTCAAGTTTTGCCCCTCCTTTGCAATGACCTCCACACACCTGAAACACACAAAGTGCTGGTGTTACACTAACGCAGCCCAGTTAAGCTGGCGAGGGTCGGACCACGAATCCACAAGAGGTCAGCATTGCACAGAATGCCCCAATCCTCTGCTTTCACGTTAACTGCTCTATTGCTAAATAGTTTCATTAAATCTTTGTTTGAACAGCATCTTTTAAAACCCAAGAGATGGGAAGGAGGTATTTCTTTAAAACTCCTGTAAATTTGCATACAAAAGCTGATAAATCCATGTGCTAAAGTAAATATCTCACACATAAAATGATATAAAATAATAAACCAAAATTGCAATATATAGGCACACAGTTATAATAAGGGAATGATAATTATTCAGAGTCCAGTTTTTAATTCTGAAGCTTGGTATAATTAAATGCACACCTGAAGAAATTTTATTAAACATAAAATCCAAACTTATAAGAACCTATAACTGATAAAGAACATACGACCAGAACATAGAAGAATGATACAAGTTTCACTTATAAAAAATTTCAGTTTTAACTTTTTAAATGAATTGGTATATAGACTCTTTTAATTATACAGTCATAATATTTTAAAAATATTTTTTCATTTTTATTTAAATTAAACGAGTTTTCAGTTATAGCCTTAGCAGAACTATAGTAGAGAATTTTATGAATTTTAAAAATAAGGATTAGCCACACTATCTAATTCATAGCTCAGTTCTCTATAATATAAGAAGGCTGTACTATCAGACTGACACACAGGCATGGGTGCCCTTCAACACAGTCCCTGTTTTAATCTGTATAGATAGCAGTTAAGCAAAAGGGTAAAAAGCAAAAGAGTCATTAACCTTTTCTAGGAAGTAAGGTTCAAGCAATTTGATACCTGTGTGTACAATCTATCAAAACTCACTTGGCATCCGTCTCTGTCTTTCAGATATTTCATTTGCTGCCTGCCTGGCTTATTTGTAGGTATCTTCTCAAAATGTCAGGAAATTTTATATAATTTTTATCCATATAATTCATTATTGAAGGTTAAATTAGTAAGAAAGATATATTTTTCTTTTAAAGCACTTTTATAAAATTTTGTCCTAATGAAATGATAAACATTTTATGTTTCCTAGGGCAGCCAGGCAAACATGCTTCTTTGGCCATTTTATCTTAAAAGATTTATGATTAAAACGGATATGTTTTTCCATAACCACAACAGAGAACTTAAAATATAGTACAATTACAGCAGACACAATTTATTGTGAAAGGAAATGTTAAACCTAATTTCATATCATTTGGCTTTAATGCAGTATTTTAATAAATTCATAAAAAGAAATGCTAAAAGAAGAAATCAAACAATTCAAGCAAAGCCCACATATTACATATGACTTACAATGAATTTCCTCATGCTAAAAATAAAAAAGCCACAGAATATTACAAAATCCTAACAATTTAACATTTCCTGAACACTTTCTGTAATATCCAAGATCCATATTCTACTATTCTTCCTGAATAAAAAATGTTAATCCAATATGTTGTGGTGACAATGAAAAAAAGTAATTGTATTTTGTTCTCATGCTTCATATAAATAGTTTAAAATACCTGATTTATAGGTGATTGTAAAAGACACTAAGCAAATGCAGTCTTTCATTGTACCTAGTCATCTTCAATCTACACTGGATATGCTACAAACACATTTAAACATTACATATTCAGAGAGAAGCCTGGAGGTAGCAGATATCAGAAAGAATGTTGCTATACCAGGGAATCAAACACTGTTTCATAACAACAATACCAGCATGTATGCACAGCAAGACAACCACTGGATGATGACTGCTCCCAAACAACTGAGTCACAGGGCAATGGGCAAGATGTATGCATGATTATGAGTAGATACTGAAAAATTATGTTTCACAAACTATTCCTTAAAGGGTTACACAAAAAATTAATTTTAAATCACACATTGATGTGATATTTAATGACAGAATTTTCAAGTTCAATGAATCTAGACTGAAATTCTTCCCTTTTTTGCACATGCTTGTGTGTATGTGTGTGTGTAGGTGTGGGGGGGGGTCAAGACAGGATTTTCCCTTGTAGCTTTGGCTGGAACTCACTATGTAATTCAGACTGGCCTCAAACTCACAGAGAGCCACCTGTCTCTGCCACTCAAGAGCTGGAATTAAAGGTGTGTGCCACTACCTCCAGGTGAGATGAAATTCTTAATAAAATATTAAAAGAAATTCTTAATACAATATTAAAACAAACCCAGAGCTGAGCAGTGAAAATATGTAGCTAAAGTCATACTGCTTGAGATCTGAAAATGGAGTTAGTTTGCATTACCCCGATAGTGCAAACTGATGGAAACACACAGCACATCCTTGGCTGCTTTCTGGAGATCTATAGTTCTGCCAAGTATAGTTTCTCAGGCAGCACTTGTGGCAGGTCTAGATGATAGACAAGGATAGAAACTAACCTTTTCTCCTCAAACTTTTAAAGTCCATTCCAGAATACATTAGAGAAAGCATTACAGGGTAACATGTCTATGGAGCACATTTGTCCTATTGTACACACTTCTGGTATCAGCACACACACCTCATTGTAAGTATAAAAAATGGCAAATAATAGAAATTATAGAAATTTTCATGATAAGTATTTATGAAAACTTTAAGGGGTATTTTCTAACACTTTTAAAAGATAAAAATGTTTTTGAAGTGATAATCTTTGATGATCCTGAGCAGTGACAGAAACATAAATGACATTTAGAACCTATGCATCTCCAGTTATATTACAGAAGAGAACACTCTATCCAATGTGCTAAAAAATTTATGCCAGTCCACAGAGACAGAGCACCTATAATCAAAATGTAGAATTTAAAATGTCTCCAGCCTTTCTATACTTTTTCCCCATCATTCCAAAGGACAGACTTCCTAATATTATATGACAACATTCTACATAGATCCAGGAGTTCTCCTGATAATACGGGGGGGGGGTGGTCAGAAAAAGAGAGACTGAGACTAAGCCCTTAGGAAAAGTAGTGAGATTATAAAAGGATAGAAAAATGATATGATAGAAAGAGGCCAAAAAAATATCAGAAACTGGTACAATATTCCATGCAATCACACCCAGCTAGGCCATGATGCTCTCTGTTCCTGAGCTCTGAAAGCTTGTCCTCAGCAAGACAAAGGCAAGAATCCAAAGACATGCTCAGCCATACCTGCAAGGGATCAAGGGGCAGATGCCTACCTTCCTTGGAGATTCTATATCATTTGCTTCACAATGAGGTTTCGTGTAAACATTTTCTCCCATATCAAATGGTTCGGGTTCATTTAAACACTCCTCGGTCTATTCTGAATTGTCTGCCCCTGGATTATGTTCTTGCTCTCATGCTTCAGCAAGGGTGTGAGGAAAAAAAATTTAAAGTCTTACTATTGTAAATTACTGAGTAACAGCTGTTGAGAATGAATATATATATTATATATATTCGTTCTTTCACTTTTAGAAACAAAGAAAAGTGCCAGAAAACCTGCTCTATGATAGTCAGAGTCCAAAATTATTTTTGATAATTTTTATACTCACTTGCTTTTAAGAATGTTCTAAAATACACCTGAAGCATTTTGTAAAATTTAAAAACTGAAAGGTTATTTCATGAGATATTTAAGGTATATTTTTCTTTCTTTTCTTTCTTTCTTTTTTTTTTTTTTTTAAGAAACCATTTCTCAGTTTTGATGGAGGAAAAAAACTGTCTTCCTAATCACCTGATTTATGTGGAGGGTAAAGGTTAATGAATTAAGCTGTGTAAGCTTCCACATTATCAAAGGAATTCAAAAGAGCCTTGAATTATGAAAAACAATGACCCATTCCACATACATACCAAATTTTTATGTTTTTTTGTCTCCTACTCAGAAGCCAGAACATGGCATTAGTGACAATTGAAAAGAACTAATGAGGAAATATGAGCACACTGTTTGCAAGAGGAGGGCCTTAGGAGACCTCGTTACTGTTGGGATCTGCTTGAGACCAAAAAGAAGCTAATTGGAGCTGCCAGACACTGGTTTGCAAATCTTACTTTAAAGGACAAGCTCAATCACCTTCGAGGTGTGAAAAGAAATATCCCCATTAGAGATGCATTAGTACAGGGCCTAGTGGAGTTCTAAAGACGCTTTGGGATGTTCTCTCTCAAGCCACACTCCTATTTGAAGAACAGATCTTTAAAGAGAGAAATTGCAACAAGACAAAAACAACCCCAGAGATTAAAAAGAAAATGTATAGAGAGCGCCATAAAGAAGTTGGTAAATACATACAAAGCTTGATGTGTTTAAGGTTGAATAAACATGTAGCTGAAACCTCACAATTCAAAAAGACACCATAAAAGTGATGTGAAGGCTATAGAAATAGGGCTGAATTTTCATCATTTCCAAAACTAAGCCAGCTACTAAGAAAACCTACATTGCACAAACTGTAGATAAACTGCAGTGCACATCACACACACATACACACACACACACACACACACACACACACACACACACACACACACACACACACACACTCACACTCTCTCAGCCTGAAAAGAAACAGAGTTTTCAAGGTCTAAACAGAAAAGCAAGGAGGAAGCAAGGCCCCAAGAGCTGTCGAAGGAAGCCATGCTAATTCACAGATGGGCTACTTAAGTGATACTAGAGGTTGCCAAAATATAATTTGGCATCTGACAAAAAGCATAATAACATCTGATTGATTTTCTTTAAAGTCTGTAATCGAGTTCTTCTGAAGAATAATCTAATTATAGTGGACATGATTTACAAGTGTACTCAGCTTTTAGAATATGTGAAAGATCAAAGGTTTAAAGAAAGGAAAATTTACAAACATATTTATGTCCATTCAAGAATTTATGACTAGCATATTTCCTTTATTTGAATAAAATCTTATCTATAAGCATTATATTTGTAGGTACTTTTGTTGTAACAGGATAGCTCAGTCTTACAGAAACAGAGTAATATAGTTAGTTTTGTCTTTAAGTTAGGAAATTGAACTTGATGAACAAACATAAGATATTTCAGGAATTTGGCATATGTCACCAAGTTGATATATTGAGAGCACCTTGTATTTCTCCATATCCTTTTTCATAAATTCTCTTCTATGCAATACCAATAACTGCAGAGTACTAAATACATATAAACTCACATCTAACTTTTATGAACACTTGTGAAGATATTTTCATAGAAGATATATAAGCTCATTTTTTAAAAGATGGATTTGCAATTAAAATGCTAACTCATTTGCTCAAAGAACATTCTTAATATACCGCGGGGGTAGGAACGAGGAGTGACATGCAAAATGTCACTGGCTCCACCAGTTAGCAACAATTATCCTGGGACACCAATTAAGTTCTCACTCACCAAATGTCATTCTCTAGAAAGCCAGTGACTGATTAGTGGACCGGAGATCTATTTACGTAGACATTTCCCACTGAAACAGTGGCAGACTCATTCCCATGCTGTCCCGCAGAAAGGTAGTGGGAAGTAACAAAATGACCGTTGTAGGAACGTATTACTGTGGTTTTCAGAAAAGAGAAGCATCTCAGAAGGCAGGCAAGGCTTCAGGCCCATGAGCTCACAGTCCATCCAGAGGACTTCAGACTTCTAAGAGGAGAAGGCAGAGCTCATCCATAACTGCTACTCCTTTCTAGGCACCAGGCCCTCACCTTGAAGGACTCTCAATATCAGATAGGTTTCTTTTTGTGAGTCCCAAAACTCAGCAAGGAAAGAATAATACAGCAGCAAAATGTCCCCAATGTATTTATAAATGTCATCATGAACAAACAATTCACATGGAAAATAGTCGTCTCTATCCATATAGCCAAACACGTTTGTATAGAATTGAAATGTTTAATAGAATATTTAAAATATTCTTTAGCCAAAGTAAGGTCTACATGTAAATGACTCATTCCTTTGAAAGACCAAAAGACAAAATGGCTGACATTTTTCTAAGAGGTTGAAAAGGAGACTTGAATTAAGAGGTTTATAATAAATTTGATTCTGTCATTAAATCTTATTTTTAATTTAGCCAGTGTTCAGTCCAATAACAAACTGAAATAACTTTTTAAAAGCATTACATAAAGTATGCAAGAGTATAGAAAATATACTAACTTCTATTTATTTAAAATCAACATTTTATCAAATGTAAAGTATGATCAAGGTACATTTTTATATAATGATGAATGTGATGCTTGTAACTATGAAAGATTAAATACTACTTACTTCTGTTATTAATATTAGTGTTCATAACCACAAATAGAAAACAGTAACTATTTTCATCTTTACTATGATTCAAATAAAGGTAGTCACTTTCAGGATTAATGGGAACACTAGAAAGAAATATTAAAAAAAAAATTAAAGAAGAGATATCCTCTAATAAAGATCTTCCAAATGATTAAGCTTTTTCACTGGGAAAGAAATGCAGTAGTTTGGAAATAGTGATGCTAAAACCCTTCTTGTATGGTTTTGTCGTCGTTGTTGGGAGTGGGGGTACTCCAGAGTCCAGGCACTGAACAGTGTGAATGAAGCTGCCACTGGTGTAGCCTTTGGGAGCCTGACAAGTTTAATACGGAGGACAGATGAAAAGATCTTATTGGTGCTGTGGAATAATCCTCTTGTACACTGTAAAGATTTGTCACTTGAACTGGTTTAATAAAATGCTGATTGGCCAGTAACTGGGCAGGAAGTGTATAGGTGGGGCAACCAAACTAAGGTTGATGGGAAGGAGAAGGGTGGAGTCAGGAGAGACGTCAGCCAGCCAGAGGCCAAGCAAGCAGAACATATAGAAAATGAGGTAACAAACCATGAACCATGTGGCAAAGAATAAATAGAAATATGAGTTAGTTTAAATTTAAGAGTTAGCTAGTAACAAGCCTGAGCTATTGACCAAGAATTTATAATTAATATTCAACCTCAGTTGGTTATTTGAGGCCAGATAGTGGGGACAGGAAATGCCCATCTACATATCAGTATATATGGTACACAAATTTACTACACGGAACAAAAGCCTAGACATTTATTTAAAAAAAAAAAAAGATAGACATTCAAAAACAACATTCTTATCCAGTGTGGTGAGCTGAAGTCTAAACATGATCACCTGATCCACTGTGGTGAGATGTAGTCTCTCCTGTAAAAAGTCAGTCAGGGGGTAACCCTCGCCGGCTCCCACCATCCCTACCATTGACAATGAGTAATAACAATTGTAGTACTGCCAGCAATAGTTTAGAAATATTTGTCAGGCTTCTGACTTGGCAAAATACAAAGGGTGAAATCCATGGAGAAGCACAGAACAACCCTGACTGGGATGGTCTCCCTCCCTTCTCTTCTCTACCTTTACCAAACTGCAGCAAATGCTGACATCCAAGTCTTAACTGCATTGTACAGAAAATTTTTTTTTTGGCTCATTTTAACTGAAAATGGCTGACTACATTTAGTGAATGATTCAGGAGATGAGACTTCAGTTCTCATTTAAGAAAGAGTTAAGCATGTCCTCACTCCAAGATCGCCACAACTCTGCTTTGCAGTGACTAACTGCCTCTTTACCAGGCCACTCCCTGGGAGTTGGTCTACCCTCCACAGGAGTTTTGTGAAACAGCCAAACACTGATGTTCAACACAGACCTCCCTTGACCCTGTGTAATCAATGAGGCAACTTGGACAACACACTGACAAAGGGCTCCCTTCTCCTCTGGGAAGGCTGAGAGTCTCAGAAGACCACAAATAACAGGAGGTCAAAACAAAATGTAAATAAAGAAATGGTTCCTGCTTCGGCTAACAATAGTTCTTAACATCCTCAAACTTTTATCTGAGGAAACAACTGTAGTAGTGTAAAAAGATAATTCAGTAGTTTTCCAGTGAATGAAGGACGCAGTAATTTGATATTGTTGGAAGCTTGTAATTAGATAGCTGGAATCAAACACAGCAGAATGTGGAGGAGCGTTCCACTCCACATGCTTCCCATGGGCTCAAGCACTTATCCTCAGGAAGTCTGCACTTTGTCAATAGCTTTTCCGCCAGGGTAACCCTCTGGCCTGTCCAAAACACAAGTGAAAGAATTCTTAGAAAAGTTTTGGGGAGAGATTTATATACAAGTAATTAGGAGGACATGAGAGTCAAGCCCTCTTAGGCTCTAAAACAGAAGTCTGGACCAGGCATCATGGACAAAACAATACACAGATGCTTCCAGAAAGAGAAAGGAGAAAAATAACACATGGTGACACAAATTTCACCTCACTGAAGTTCAAGTTCACTGAACTCTTAGCCTTCTGCAGCTCAATGATCATCGCTGCTGAATACACAGACTTGCTTCTGAGGTTCCGGACCCCTATGGATCTGTTCCCTGGCCCTACATCCTTACATTCTAATGCTCCTTTTAGAGGTGAATCTTCTTTGTTACAGTATTTATAGAATAAAAAGGCAGGGCAGTAGGTTGTTTGGGTTGTTTTAGTCATTATATTTACACAACCAGAAAATATTTTCCTTAAAAGAAATAACAATTACAATTACACCTCTATAAGGGACAATAATGGCCACAATCAAAAATTTCTAATGACAGTAATATAGTTTGCAATTTTTAAAGACCAAAAGACATAGCTGATTTGATTTGATGTGCATTTGTCTAAAGAATGCCGTACAAAGCCCCCTACACCTTCCTGTTAACATCCAGTCAGAGCAGAAGGGCAGGGTTTAGAAATGCCAGGAAAGCCTCTTGAACATTTGTTTTTCTGGCTACGATGACAGTGACATGATCCTTTGTGGCCTGACGTTTCTGGCTAGCTAATAAGGAACCTAAGCCATAGGCTAAACAGTTTATAATTAATATAAGCCTCTGAGTAATTATTTTATAAGTGGCTATGGGACCAAGGATGGGAGATTCCTCCAGACCAGGGCCCTGATGGTGCAGAAAACTTTTGACTACAATCCCTCATATCCCAAACTCTACTGGTCTAAATAATATATCCAAAGATTTTGCTCCAAACTTTTAATTTATTCAACAATACAAAGACTTGATCATAAATGACATGTTATAATTTAACAGAATAAGTATATCTGATACTTATATTTTTATATACCTATAAATATACTTTTTCTAATTTCTTTTTTTTTGGGAGGCATTTCAAGACATGGTTTCTCTGTGTAGCCCTGGCTGTCCTGTAACTTGCATTGTAGACTAGACTGGCCTTATACTCAGGAGATCCACCTGCCTCGATCTTCTGAGTGCTGGCATTAAAAGCATGCACCACCACTGAGTTAAGTATAATTCTTAACAAATGTATGTGTCCATAGCTACCTCTGTCACTAAATTAACAAATCATAATTGTGGAAGAGCACTAGACCAAGAAACTTAGCAACTGAAATACCATAATCAATAAAATTCAGGTAGCTTTGCCTGGACTGCTCATTAAAGTATTCCCCATAAAGGGGAAAAACATCTCTTTGATCTCAGGGAAAGCTGTGGAAAGCTACTGAAACTAGCCATTAACAATGATAGAAACCATAGGAGAGTAAGGGAACAATACCCATGATTTTGCAGCAACTTACAAAGGCAAGACAGCATGCTGGAGGTGCTGGAGGAGAAGCACTCACAGGACAGCACCCCGTTATTTTATGAATGAATGGGGATGAAGAAAGCAACTCTCCAAGAAACTTATCCATGACCCACAATTGGTTGTCACGGTTACTCTCTCAGTCAACAGCCCCAAGGAAATGTAGAATGATAGCGTTCAGGTTTCTGCTCTACATGGGAACACACTTCTCTTAGGACCTAATGACATAAACAAACAGGGTCAGGCCTTCTGAACAAGCTGGAGGGATCAGGGAAAACAGTTTGTTACCCAAAGGAACAAAGAAGTAACAACAAAGCCAAGCATTAAAAAGAATGGCAAGTAAGTGTGCTCCGAGTCAGTTTTATGCATCTAAGAATCTTGAAGAAATTACACAATTTATACTTCAGTAATGCTAAAAAAATTATAGGTGTTTTGTTTTGTTTTTTGGTAACCTGGTGCTGAAATGTAACTAAAGCTTATCAGATACATAATACATACAGAACATTTGACAATGTTAGAGACTTTGGAAACATCCATGGTAATTCAAAACCATGCTATTGTCCAGGAAGGGGGAATGAAAAGTTAATGTGTAAGCAAGACAGTGCTATATTCAGGCAAGCATTAGCTTAAATACTGGTTCAATTTAAATTCCTGAAAAGACTATGTAAAGAGGAACAATACATTCACAGGCTCTAAGTTTATTAGCTGTCTATTTATATCAGTTATATTCTAAAAGGTATGTCTGAAAGACAAGTATTTGAGAGGGACCAAGCAGGTTATGTAACTCAGACGTGAAGGCATCTATCCATGGCATGAGACCCTGGAATAGCTTTCAGGGAAGCACAGGAGAGAAGGAACATAAGTATTCACAGGATTCACAATGCAGGTGCATTTCTAACACCACCTGACCATGAGGATAAGCTGCAAAGACAGAAGGTATGTTTAAGGTGTTCCTAAGGAAAGACCACCGGTTTAAAAAGCCTCAAAATATCCCATCAGTCACAAATTTTCCTCCCATTTCTTAATACAACTGTGTCCCAGATGTGTAAGAAACTTACTTCAAAGAAAAGTTAGGGAGCATGGAAGATGACACTGGAATAAAACATACTTAGCGAAACCAGAATTTTATTCATTTTTAAAGTTTCATATAGAAAATCTATGAGCCAGAGGGACTGTTTAGTGAGTAAACACTTGTCATGAGGCTGGTACCTGAACTTGGATCCTGGGACACACAGGGTGTCAGAAGAAAACCCACTCCTGAAAGCTGTCCTTTGCCTTTCACAAGCACATCATACAAGCTGTGAGAAGAAGTTATACAATTTATACTATACCCACACACTACACAGTAAGAAACAGACTTTTAACAATGCCCTGAAAATCCTCTGGCTATGTATAATAGACCTGTTCCCAATGTTTGGCTATGAACTTTCTGTTCCTGTGTGCACATGGATGACACAGTTCTGAAATCGAGATCTAACTCAGCTTCCACAAGATTCTTCTAGAAGGCAGAAATCATAACATAAACCTCCAAGGATTTAAGGTTGTATTTTATGTCCCCAAGGATGCTTTTACTCATGCAACAAGTATGCCCAAATGCTCAAGTTTCCATTAAATATGCAAATACAAAGATGAACAAGTCTCTTTCCAGAGGAACATGGTCTTGTCAACTTCCACATCCTCCCTCTGAACAAGGTGGTGATACTGTTTACACAGAGCAGAATTTCCTAAAGCACTAACACTGATTTCCCACATTCATTTATTTTGTGAACACTCAGAAGCTTTAATAGTTGTCATACATAAGAATGAAATGCATGGTCTAGTAAGCTTATGTAAAATATGCCCATATTTCACCTTGGTTAAAAAATTAGTAAAATGTATACAGCATATATATATATGTATATATATATATATAGTAATACCTAGGAAAAAGTGTGAAGTTAAATGTTAAATACAATTTGAGTCCTTGTACAGCACACGATCTCAGTTATAAGAACATGTATGCACATGCACCCACACCCACAACACACCCACACAAACACACACACACACACACACACACACACACAGAGAGAGAGAGAGAGAGAGAGAGAGAGAGAGAGAGAGAGAGAGAGAGAGAATATCTTCTTCAGGAGGCTAAATCCTGAATGTCAGGTCAAAGTTCACAAAGCCTATAAATGATATCTTAAACGAACAGTTATCCTGTATTATACCAGTGACCTTAATGGCTACCAGACTTAAAAGCTGGGTGTCAGCATCAGGACAGGAAGAAAGCCTCATCACTGTGCGGGCAGGCAGGCGGCCTTCAGGGTCCAGCCAGCCATCATGCTTGCCAGTGGCCACCAGAAGCAGGCTGACACTTTTACTTCAGCCCTGGGAAAATGTCTATGTCTTGTCTACAACTATGAAAGAATAGATTTTAGTTTTGTTTTAAGCAACGAATTGGTAATAATTTGCTATACAGTAGTGACAGGCAATTTCCACAAAGCAGTAAAAATGTTATTAATCAGTATATTGTATGTATGAAGTTTTTATTTGTAAACATAACAACCTAGTGACATTAAATATATTTTAATGAGATATTACAAACTTCTAAGCTGTGATTAAAAAAAGAAAGAAAAAGTCCACATCTTCAGTCTGAAAAGTCCAAAAAGTAAGTCTATACTTTTTAGAATAAAGACTCATGATTTTCAATACTTTTATATAGAAAATTTCAAAAGTTGGGAGAATTTTGCAGTGATAATCCCACCACCCAGCACTTAATTCTTCAAGTGACATTTTGCTTTATTTTCTTCAGATGCATTCAGCTTCATTCTGAATGCATCAGATGCATTCAGTTTCCTCTCTCCAAATTTATGTTTTCATTGGTTTATGTTATTTTTAAGCACCATGACATAAGTGAAGACTAATGTACTTCACTCCTAAACACTCTGGCATACATCATTAACTAGAGTTCAAAGTTTGCTAATGGACCTTTTATTACAAGGAGATGTACCTATTGTCTAATGAATAAATCACAAATGCTATTAGTTTTGACAAATGCTTGTGTATGTCCATCTTGAGCTGCTACAGAGCTCAACACCCAGGGAGTTCTCAAAGACTTTGAGTCAATGCCCATAGATCCCATTCCATGTACATAGTCAACTACCTTGTAGATGCCCTTGCTGGCCTGACTTAGTCTGTGCTTACAGTCCTGTTGCATCTTAGGTGCTGGTTCTTTGTTAGAGACATGCTTTATCCGTTTGTAAGGCTTATCCTTCTTTCCTTCCTCCCTTCCTCCTTCCCCCTTTTGTATCCTAGTGACTAGGTTAACTATACAGCCCACGCTTGCCTCAAACCTGATCTAACTCTCCTGCACCAGCCCCTAAGTGCCAGGAGTACAGTCACGCACAAACATGACCGATTTCCTGCTTGTCTAGTTTTTATTGTTTTGTTTTGTTTTTAAACACAAGTATGTCTAGCTACAGATTTACGAAGTGGCAAACAAATCAAATGAACCTAGCTAAAAAACCAATGAGTTTTTATCTGAGAATTTCTGCTATGTGGAAAAGACCATTTTAGTAGAAAATACAAAAATGAGAAAATATTTGGCATATTACTGTATGCGTCATATTTACAAATTCTAGTAAAGATGGAAAGAAAAGATCTATCATTATTTCTCTGCTATGTGAAAACACACTAAAAATTCCATGACCCACTATTTTATTTTTCACAAAGATTAATATTTAAAAATGAAAGCCATAGGAAATAATTATAAAATTATTACTGTATAAAAACAATTTATCCTTTCATATTATTCAATGAGGACATGTAATTTCAGACCATCAAAGCTAACTGTTTTAGAAGTACACATAGTGTCATTCTCAACACAAGCCTTGTTAACAAGGAGGCTGCTCTGTCTTCTTTTGACGCATGTAAGTTCTGGAATTTCCTAGCAATAAAGATAATATTTTAAGGTACACTCTTCACAGTATATTACCTTCCACCTTGTTTTGGCTAAAGATATAATTTTGAAAGAGGCACATCAAGTGACCCAAACTTCACTTCCACTTTAACATTTTTTTAAGAAAATGTATCTGAGGATATTTATGCTTACACTTTCTTCTAAACTAACTAAAAGTCTACAAAGACACTAAGATTAAGTGTCCGCTTACTGCAAAAATTAATAAACTCCAAATGTGAGTGTGAAAATATCCAGCTTAAGGGTAACCAATGTCAAAGTGTAAGAAGTGGAGCTTTACTTGGTGGACGTCTGTCTGTCCACATGGCTAGATGACCATGTGTTCTCACAAACAGGGAGAGAAACATGTGTTCATTACTGAGTCTGGAGTCAGGCTTGCAGCTGAACACTAACATCTGAAGCTGGAAATCTGGTGTTTGCTGTGTGACTCAGGTCACAGCAGGTAGGTGGAAGCCACAGAGTCCTATGGAAAAAGTATTCCCTCTCCATGTATGATTTAATTGACAACCATAAGACAGTGAACTCTGGAATCAGCAAAGGACATGTCTAGCGTGTCCTCTAGGAATCTTACACAGTGTTCACCTCACCAGCAAACCTCTGGTGTCAATCTGTACCATTTCCAGGCAAAGCATTTCACATATTAATATACTTCATGTTATGTTCACTAAGGACTAAGCACTTTTTAGAATGAATTTTGTCTTCAGAAATCCCTCCTTTTGTTTTGACCGCTGTAGCAGTATGTCACCATGTAACCTGATTTTAAGTTCTACCCAGAATTTTTTGCTCATATTTGATAATATGGTCAAGATAGGTTTGGTGAATGAATGAATGAATGAATGAATGAAAGAATGTCACATGCTAATCGACAAGCCATGCCACTTTATAAAGTTGATATTTGGAAAACCCCACAAATTTATTACTTGTTACTGAGAATATTTTGGCTAAGCAGGGCACTGTGTTTTGAATGAGAACTAAACTACATGTAGATACAAAGACAAATATCATGTAAAACTCTTTTAATAATAAAGTCAAGAGCAACAAAATATACAGGAATTTAAAAGGAGGAAGAAAAAAATGCCATGTGCAGATCCCCACAGCTAAGCATGGAGGTAGGATAGGAAAAAAGGTTAAGAATAGGCAATGGGCACACAAGAAATGTTCTAAATGTCTCTCATTAAAAAATCCTATACTGGACCCACCAACCTGATGGAGAAGGCATACATTTACTAGTGTAAGAGACACACCAAAACCTAATGTAATTTTTGAAAATACTATGGCTGCTGAAAATTATAAATTGCCAGTAGTTTCAAGAAGTTCATTTTAAATTTCTTCATATGAGAAAAGAAACATTTCTGTTTAAATGGAATTAGTTTAAATTTACTTTCCATAAAGTGTTCCAATGCAGCAAAAGAAATACACACAATTTGTGTACTTGACAGTAAAGACCACAGAGGTGGAAGGCAGGATTTAAAGGGCATATCTTTCAAAGAGGACAGATGAAGTAAATAATTCATAACTCAAAGGTACTTTAATCTAGATTGCTTTAGCATCTCTTCCCTTGAAGAGTCAAGACAGTATTTTGACTGGAGTGATGCAGCCATGACTAGTGCTGTGATTCAGAAATAGCCAGCCTGCCTAAGGCCAAGGGGATGCCAAAACACTGCCTGGACCCAAAGGTTCCCATGCACAGGTCTAACCACTTATGGGGAGCCCTTGACCCCTATTGGGTCTCATCTTCCTTATTTATGCTATGTACCTACTTCAGGTCTTCATACAAATTACAAGAATTAACATATCCATGTATACTAATACATGCTCTGGTCATTATAACTTAAACAACATTTCTAATAGTCTTAGACATTTTGTACCTCCTAACTTACTAACAAACAAGGCATGGTATTTCAGTACTACACTCCCAGCACTCCGGAGGCTGAGGTACAAAAAGAGAGAGAAAAGAAACAAAGGTAAAGACAGAAAGCAAACCAGCATAATTTATGTAGTACTTTCCTCCAAATCTGGAATCTAATATTAATCATATCAAATTTACTGATTTATTTTAAGGAAATAAAAAGATGAATAGCAGGACATATTGAGTGGCAGCACAAGAAGACAAGGATTTATGTTCTTTAGCAAACAAATGTCATGCAAAGGTAGAGAGGAACAGTGTTAGTCATGAAGAGAGAGCATGGACCAACAACATTCATCTCATCTTGGTGCATACTCAAAGGTGATGGGGCTGCGTGTATGTTCTTATGGTTCCTCTATGTCAAACTTTCTAAATTCTAAGAGCTAAATACAAAGGACAATAGTAAAAAGCCTTGTTGTGGTGTTTGGAATGAGAATGGCCCCATAAGCTCATATATTTAAATGTTTAGTCCTTGGTTACTGGAACTGTTTGGGAAGGATTAGGAGGTGTGGCCTTGCTGAAGGAAGTGTGTCACTGGGGGTGGGCTTTGAGGTTTCAAAAGCTCATGTCAGGCTGCCTGCTAATCAGAGCTTCACAAGTCATTTTACAGAATAAAGCAAGCAGCAAAAACACATACTTCCATATGTATGAGTATGAAGGTTATTCATAGTTGTATGATATGAAGCTGTAAGAAAATTAATAGTATTAAAAGTGAAACCACAGATTAAGTATGAATGGAAACTGTGTACACTCAGCTTGATAACTATGACCATATGTTTACCATGACAGATTACATATGTCCTTTATTGTTATTGATCCAAATCTTCATCACATTGTTACTGTGGTGCTTTCAGTGGAAACTGTCCTCCATCTACTCATGAGAATGAATGCTTTTCCCAGCTGGTGGTACTGTGTGGAAGGGATATGGTACCTTCCTGGAGCAGCCATGTGAGAGGGGCAGGCTCTGAATGCTTGCAGGTTGGCCCCACTTTGGGCTCACTCTATCTGCTTACTCTGTGTATAGTTGCGATATGACGCTCAGCCCCCTGCTTCTGGCACCATGAGTACACCACCATTGTGGGCATCTAGCCTTCTGTGGCACATGCCAAGAGGCACTCTCTCTTAGGTTGCCTTTGGTCATATAGCACTTATCACAACAACAAAAAAGTAATGTATGCAGCCAAAGGACAAGATGCTAGGGAAGGTCTATAGTTCACAAATTCAAAAGGGCATCTCTGTCTTACTGAGGAACGCCTCCTGCTTTTCCTTCTGTACATGGATTGATTGAATGACTTTCTTTGTCTGTGTAGGCAGTCAGAGCCCAATTTCAAGGATTCCTTCTCTCTCCATCACATGAGATCTGGGAGTCAACTCAGGTCATCAGGCTTGGCTGCAGGCACCTTTGTCTGCTGAGACATCTCACAGGCCGAATCTTAATATATTTTTTATGCACAATGTTTATATATAAGGTGCTATTATAATAATGCATTTTCAAGGAATCTAATCTGCAAAATGTATAAAAGAAATTCTTTATACTGTTTATACCTCTAGTACAAGATATGAAACTAAGAAGGAATATATATCATGGTGAATTATAAAAAACAATTGGGCAAAAGATAACCACAAGAAAAACCTATGAAAGATAATTTGATATATATGAAAATATAAGCAAGGACAATTCAAGGCAGTTACAGAGACAAGTCTCTAAAAACTATCCTACTTTCGTGACCATTAGCTGCGATTTGAAAACTTGCTTCTAGATAAAACGACTATTTTTTATCTTGGGGTCCAGCTCTCCTCAGTTTCTAACACATGGCACATCTTCCCATATTCACAGAGACTCAGCTCTCACACTCAGCTCTTCTGCACACACATCATACAGGGTTTTGTGGTTTTCTTTGTACCTAACATCACACATATCCTGTGTCCTACTAGAGACATACTGACTCATCTCCTTTGCACGGCTTCATAGCTTTTCCTTCTTCAAACAAGAAATGGCATTTATTTATTTTGGGTGTGTGTGGGATTATTGATCTTGGGTGTGTGGAGGATTTATTCATTTTGAGTGTGTCTATGGAGTATATTTTGTATTTCTACACTAGGGACTTTGGATTCTAGGGATGTAGGGATCATGATCTTTGTGGTTGGTCATAGAGATATTGACTGGGGATATTTCATCTCTGGTGATCCAGCATTTAAGATCATGTCTTTGATTATTGTACTGATAGCATATATTTTCATTCTCATAATTTTTTACATGGAATTGGCAATATAAATATATATGAGTGTTATAAATACAAACCTATCAGTGGGAAGCATTTGCTCAGTTCGAATGAGACCCTGGGTTCTATCCTCAGGTTGTTGTTGTTTGTTTTTTAAATCTTAGCTATAAAAAATTAATGTTGATGAATGTTTACCAGTTTTCCTTTTATGGACATGTTTTTGTTTCTTACTGTCAAGTCTAAGAACCATATGCATAGCCCATGAAACCTAGTTTCATATTAGAGGTTTATTTTATAATTGAGTCTGTGATTTGTTTGTAACTAATTATTATATAAAGCACGTGATTTAAGATGAGGTTTGTGATTTTTTTTTTTTTTTTTTTTTTTGGCCTGGGATGCTCAAGTTTCCCAGCACTTGTCACTGAAAAGGCCACCCTTTCCCTATTGAATTGCTTTCAGAGTTATGATAAAAATTACTTTGCAGCAGGGAATATAAATCAGAGTACTTGTCTGGCATGCACAAGCCTGAGTTTGATCCTAGCATAGGAAATAAAAATCAGTTTGCAAATCCTTTGTTAAAATAGTTGTGAGGGCTGGTGAGGTATGCAGCCGAATAGCCTGAACTTGATTTCTAGGACTGATACAGGGAAGAAGACAGTTGGCCAGTCCTGATCCCACACCTTCCCATAGACACTCCCTCTCCATCACCTGGACATAAAATGGTAAATGAGAGAAAAATTTAAAAGTGAGTGGTGAATCCATTCCTGGCTCTGCTTTCTCTGCCTATTGCCACACCAATGCTATGGTCTTACTTATAGCTACTTTAATTTTAAGATCGAGACATGAATGCCACTTCATTATTTTCTTTTATTTGTTTGAGCAATTTCAGTTCTTCTGGCTTTCCATGTATGTTTTAGGGTAATTGCCTATATGTACAAAAGAACTAATCAGGATTTTTATATAGGAGTTTTGTTAAACTCATTAATTTTGGAAAAATTGTCATCTTTACAATGCTGCCTTCTAGTAATTACACGGGGCATTTCTATGCATTTAGATGTTTGTTGTTCTTTACTTTCTTTCCCAAATGCTCGCTAAATTCAGGACTCCTTATGTGCTGGAAGTTCTCTACTACTGCTGATGCCCCAGCTAGGTTTTCATTTTTAAGTGTTGTGGAGTACTGGGGACATGATCTGTAGGCATGTTTGGTTAGCTTTATACTCACGAATTTCTTCCTTTGTATTCTTTGTGGTGCATGTAAATGATCTGTGATTTTAATTTTGGTATCCATATGTTCACTACTATTTGTAGAAATACAATAGATTTTTGCATATCTATTTTACATTGTGAAATCTGGATTATTAACTCTAAGAATATGTTATGCATATACAATCAGGCCAGCAGCAAATAGCTGTAGATTTTTTCCTTTCTAGCTTATGCCCTGTGGAGATGTCCGTGTGCACTCACTGTTACTTCAGTTCCCACAGCTCAGCCTCAGAGGTCAAAGAAAACTCAGGGAAACACCAGGGTTGTTTCCCAGGCCCCAAGGACTGTGGCCAGGCTTCTCTTTCCTCCAGCCTTTGGCAGCTTTTTGTAAATGTTTCATATGCAATATCTAAGTCATAAAACATAAACTCTTCTTTATAAGAGGGTTAGGAGCCAATTATGGTGGTGCACACCTTTAAACTCACCCCTTATACAGCTCAGCTAAAAACCCAAAAGCTCTAACTCCTTTATATTTGTGCAGTTAAAAATGAAAGAACTGGGGGCTGGAGAGATGACTCAGCAGTTAAGAGCACAGACTGTTCTTCCAGAGAACCTGAGTTCGATACCCAGCATCCACATGGCAGCTAACAATTGTCTGTAATTCCAAGATCTGACACCCTCACACAGTTATACATGCAGGCAAAACACTAATTCACATAAAATAAAAAAAAAAATATTTAAAAAAATGAAAGAACTTGTGTCCAAGCATTTAGATGCAGTGAGACCTGACTCCAAGGCCAGTTAGTATTAAATGGCACCATGTTGTCCCCCAGAAAAGAGCAAGCAAGCAAACCAACAACAATTAAAAGGAACAGAAAAGGTGTGTCTTTTCTGTCTTTCTGAAAGAAGAAGCCTACAGCAGAAACACATTTGATTATTTAAATTCTAAATCCGTTTAAGTTACTAACTAGAAGAAAATAAATAACTGTTCTCTTCTCTATTTTATTAATATTTTATTAATAATCAATGTTATTGCATTATTACAAGAAACACCTACTCCAAAATGATTTTTAAAACCCAGGCTTATGTTGCCTATTTTTTTTTTTAAATGAGCTAGGGAAAGGAAGGAAGGAGAGGAAAGAACACATAAAAATAAAAAGATGTAGTATTTAACGTGTGTTTAAAAAAAAAAACAAAACAAGCCAGGGAGCTGGAAAGATGTCACAGTGGTTAAGAGCACTAGCAGATCTTCCAGAGGGCTTGAGTTCAATTCCCAGCACCCACATGGTAACTAACAGCTTTCTATAATGGTATATGATGCCATCTATTAAGTAACACAAATAAACATTACTAAGTAAATAAAAACTGAGATGTAAACATTCAGGCTTAAAATTTTTTGTCATTACTTTTTTTTTTTTTGGAGAAATCAAATGAACCTTAGTCAACATTCATAGGTAAATATTTCCTAATCTCTATGGAGAGTGAAGGCATGATACATGTTTGTTCTGATTTGGTCTTGTTCTAATCTCATTTTGGCCTGAGTTTGAAGTAACAATTTATAATAATAAGATAAAGTCCAAGATGATCATGAACTTAAGCTCTACTTGGAGTGATATGCCTTTATTTCTCTGACTCTGACTCTAAAATTATTTACACTTATTTTCCAAATGAATGATGGTCCAATACAAAATAACCTCATTATAAACTTCCTCTTGGGCTAGGGGCATAGCTCAGGGGTTGAATATCTGTACAGCACATGGGATTTCTCATGATTCTGCATCATACAAACACACTGCCCACAAGAAAGGGAAAAATCCTTTGCAGATCCTGCCCCAGCTAGAGCCTGCTATAGTTTTCCTCAACATGTTAATGCTCCACCTTTTCCTGGAAACTGTCTATCGAAGAAAGGCCAGAGTCTTTGGGCAGAGACTTGATTTTCAAGTGCTGTGGACTATTTGAGGACAGTGCACAAGAGCACTAAACTGAAAATTTCAGGTTTCATATTCCAGTCATTACATGTTCTATAAATCATTCTCTTAGTTTTGATCACTTCCTTTCTATGCTGCTTATCTCCATATTATCAGTTCCTAACATGATCCTTGGTGTGAGTAATGCCTATATGGCTGTATAAACTCTAGTTAGCACACAACTGGATTTTACACACACACACACACACACACACACACACACACATACACACACACACACACACACACACACACACACACACACACACACACAGGAGGCAAGCCTAACATAGGGAAGCACACAAGAGATCTTCCTCACTGAGATGTAGGTGGTTATGGGGTTGAGATGGTGTTTTGCCTAGAAACAGAACTTAGTTTAGAAACCTAAAAATAACATTCTTAAAGACCATATAAAGATCCACTACCATCACTCATTGCCTGAAACATGGACACCAATCTGCTATGTCACCAATATAAGTATAACTAATATGGAGCACTGATTTACAGGCTTGGAAAGACTTTTTTTCTTTAATTTTAAGACTTTTTCTATCTATGCAAAGAATCTCTGCAGGAACCATAAATCTCCATTTAACTGTCCTCGTGAAATGCAAACAACAGACAGAATAAAACATTGGACTTTAAAGGTGCCTGGTATAGATCTCTCTGTATGTCTGCTCAGCAACAGGATGTTTAACAAAGAGACATGTAAACTGCAGACATTAGAGTACCATTCTGAAACGCCTTCAGTTCTCTTAGACTGTTTCAAGAAGAAAACATAAGTAAAAATCTTGAGAAAAATACATTTCACTTGAAAATTAAATATAATATGCCTCAACATAAAAACTTCAGTTTTCAAAAGAGTTTAATGCCAGGCACAGCAATATACACCTGTGATGCCAGCAATTTCAAGGTTGAAGCAGGAAGATCATGACTGTGAGGCTAACCTGGGTACATAGTGAATTTTGCCAGCACTTACAAGGTGAAGACAGGAAGATCATGACTGGAGGCTAGCCTGGGATATGCAGTGAATTACAGACTAGTGCACCACAAACTGAAACACTGTCTAAAATACAAAATGCCTATAATTTAAATAGCAAACTTCATAAGATACTAATCTTTATGAAATGTTACTACTAATAGCACCTTTGCACTATGAAATAAATAAGTTTAAGAATGGTAGACTTTATATGTGACAGGAAAAATGTACAGCCTTCAAAAGGGCCTGGAGCTCCCCAGCATTCTGAAGTGAAGCTGCTATGGAATAATCCTCCTGTATACTGTAAGTATCTTTCACTCAAATTGGTTTAATAAAATGCTGATTGGCCAGTAGCCAAGACTGGCCAAGAAATAGAGGCAGGGTGGCCAAACTGAGAATGCTGAGAAGGAGAAGGATGGAGTCAGGACTTGCCAGCCAGATGCAAAGGAAGCAAGATGAGAATGCCGTACTGAGAAAAGGCAGCAAGCCATATGGCTAAACATAGATAAGAATTATGGGTTAAGAGCTAGTTAGTAATCAGCCTGAACTCCTGGCTGAGCATTGGTAATTAATATAAACCTCTGTGAGTTATTTGGAAACCGACTGCCAGGTTTGGGAGTTTATGGTGGGACAGAAACTTCCACCTACACATCACCCAAATGTTCAGCAAGAATGTCTACATAAAGCTTGAAAAAGCTTTTAAAAGGATTCTAAACATACAAAAATGGAGTCAAACTCTACTTCTTGGTACCTCACTTTTTCTTGGGTAAGCTCTGTTTCCTAGTGGGAAGCAGAGGAGTAGTTCCTTTAAGAAATGACTTCCTGACTCAGCATTAGCAGCAAAAACCTCAGAGCTCTTTTAAGGGGCCCTGCTACAAAACAAGTACATAGGATTTATGAGCAGGGGGTGGCATGCTACTTAGTGGCAGCATATATTCAGAAATTTCCTGGAGTTGAAGTGGTAAACGTGGCATCAGCTAGTACCTACCCATGAAGCTAGGCACTCAGGGAACAAAGAAGTGAGCTGCAGCCAACCAGCAAAGCCTCTCCTTTGGTTCTAGCCATGCCCATGCAACAAAGACAAATCCAAACCAAAAAAAGAAAAAAACTCTAAGTGGTTTATAGCGTGTTTAAAAAATATACATAGGCTTGGGAGAGAAAAAAAAAAGGTATAAGCAGTTATAAAAATATATTTAGTTTTAAAATAATAAAGTCCTTAGAAAAAGAAATAAAGTAATATTTAAAAATAAGATACATAAAGATAAAAAAAATAGAGAGTCTGGATACTGTATATTGTGTTGTCTTCAAATTGGTTGGCTGCTGAGGAAGGAGTAACAGCTGCTAAAAGACATTTCATTATTAAGGAGACTAGATTCATTCAGCCTATATATTTAAAATATATTTTGACTTCAAAATTTAAGTCAAAAGAGATACTACATTGGGAAAGAGGTTCAGCTTTTATTTACACAGTAAATGAGAGGCTCTGGATTCATTCTGGGTTAAGAAAAATCATGACTGATCAAGAAAGACCCCTGAAAAATCTCAAACAGGAATGGATGGTCCAGATGATCCAATGTTTCAGAGCACCTTTTTTGCAATTTCCTCTGAGTTCTGCATCCAGAACTGCTTCAAGGCTGCAGGCTGAAATGATCCAGCTTCACAAAATGCTCCAGTTAGTAACTGAACATAATCCTAAATTTTCTCAGGATCTTCCAAAGATTATCAGTGCCCCAATCAACAAGAAGTTGAACATAGAACTATGACCACATTCCCCAAAATAAATTATGATTGCTTGTCATTGTTTAGGGGATTGGTTAGAAACCGTTATAAACATGACCAAGAAAAAAAAAAAGGCCAAACCAAAAAGATTAGATTCAGAGATCTTGCTGTGAAAAAAAGGGGAGCATAAAAATGATAGGATAGAAAAGTATTGAGTGCACTTTAATTAAAAAAACAATTATTATTTTACATATTTTACATTAGTATGGATTTTGGTTTATTGATATAAATTTAATTTTCTTATACTATATGTGTATTTCTATTCTTGTTTAAGATATCATGTTTATGAAGCTCATTTAAAAATGTAACATATAGTTAAGAAATACAGATTAATATTCATCTATCATAACAAAATATTAGTCAAGTTAGTTAGGCTTTCAAGGTCAAAGATATATTTCAGATAGAGAAGCAATCTTCAAACACTTCAAAGACCTACAAAATATGGCACTGAAAATGTGACCAATGAGACATGTTTACTCCTGGAAACAGCAATAACTTCAAAGAGGATGATGAGCATAGAAGAAACTCAATATAAAGTTTGTTTTCTTTATGGCAAAAGCTAGCCATATGGTTAGAGAAACTGCCCTTGCCTCAGTTGCTGAGTTACTGTCCAAACTGGACCAGCAGGACACAAGAAAGGTGCCTTCTGAATTTTGGCAGCACAAGGTAGGACAGACCTTCAAAATTCTCTGCTTCACAGGCAAGTCTGTCTGATAAGTTAGGTCTGTAGGCCACAGTTGGATGCCTCAACACAGCAGAAGAACTTCGGATGATTGTCCAGGCATTTGAATGTTCCTGACAGTAGGTACATTTCACTCTTCTGGGGTATTTGATGAAGTTGAAAAACAGTGATAATTATAGTTTTTCCTTAGTTATAATAAATAGTAAATTAGATATAAAACTTTAGACTCAGCAACCAAGATAAAATACATAATGAAATATTTTCTCTAATTCTGCCAAATTAAAAATGGATTAGATAATGTTACTGTAATTCTTACTTGATAGCTCTTTTTGCTGAATACAATTTTACTATGCTAAAGTTAAAACCTTTCATTTTAATTAAACAGAAAGGGGGAATATTGTGGAATAATCCTCTTGTACATGGAAAAGAGTTGTCACTTGAATTAGTTTAATAAAATGCTGATTAGCCAGTAGCCGGGTAGAAAGTATAGGTGGGCCAGCCAAAACTAAGAATGCTAGAAAACAAAAGGGTGGAGTCAGGAATCACCAGCCAGATGCAGAGGAAGCAAGATGAGAATGCTATACTAAAACTTCTGCCTACAGTAAACCTTAAAGAAAGAAAGAAAGAAAGAAAGAAAGAAAGAAAGAAAGAAAGAAAGAGAGGGGGGAGGGAGGGGGGAGGGAGGGAGGAAGGGAGGAAGCAAGGAAGCCCACAGTTTTTAATCTCTCCTATTTAAGGATTGCAAGGATTTATAAATTTTTAAGTGTGTCTCTCAAGCTTCAAAAACTCTTTCTGGAGCACTTCTGATGCATGAATTTGATCTTCATACAACTCAGCTAAAAATCTAAAAGCTCTAACTCATTTGTATTTGTGCAGTTAAAGATTAAAGAATTTGTGTCTAAGCATTTAGATGCCATGATAACCTCCCATAACAGGGAAATCAGGAGGCTTAGGGTACCTTCTCAAGTCCATGCTAAGGTATTATGCTAAAAATAACATGTTTCAGCAAACCCATTCCAACAGACAGGTTACCTGGGAACAGGAAGTTCTGCTGTAGCGTTGATATCAGTAATAATTTGACTCCTGGTCATACTGAGTACAATCAGCTGATATCATTTCAATCTTTCAAAGTTCATCACATATCTGGTAGTGGGTTTATTCTATAACCTCATTTAAATGGTTTTATCTTTATTTGATAGATAAATTAGAGTGAAGTTAAACAGAGATTTGGTCCTAAAGTACATGATTTAGGTTAATATATATACTAGCTACTGATGGATGAGCTAGCAATGAATAAAGAACAGACCCTTCAGATTCAGAGTACCTGCTAGATAATGGAAGCAGCTTTGGCCACTAGAACAAAAGCTCCCCAATTTTCAAGGAGGTTATTTATATAACTATGATTCTTACTGGCTTATTTCACATTTTCTCTTCTCCTTCACAATCATGGACACAACTTGATCTGATAGAGGCCATGATTTTTACTCCAAGTGAATGGAAGATCTGGGCATACTTCAAAGTATATGGACTTTCCCTGAGTGAAACAACTTAAAGCTAGTAATAATTCAAAAACTAAGAGGTACACCCCGTCCTGTAATTTGTCCATATTCTCGTCTTTTTATACAAGAGAAAAGAAAGGAAGGGGAGGAGGAGGAAGGAGGAGGAAGGAGGAGGGGCAACGGGAGGCATAAACACTATCTGCTAGTTTGGGCAAGGTCTGTAACGCTTCAGCTATTCCTATATGTATCCTTAACACAGACTTTATTACAACGTGTCCCCCTCTCAAAGCTGAAGTAAGCTACAAATGCGATATTCAGAATACTTGATGGCTGCCTTGCTGACAATATTATGAATAGATTGAGAAAAATCAAAAACTCCATTTCCATAACTGGAAAGACTTTTGACGCAATAAAGGGAGATTCACTCAAATCTCTTGGAAAAACAGCTTTTCTGGAACTCGAAGACTTGGGCCCACGTAATGTGTGCACAAGCATAGGGAAAGCTGCAAGTGGTACTGTCGGACAAAGCCTGGTTCACGGGGTTTCACACGGAGTTTTCCAAGGGTAGACACACTGCTATTTCCTGGAAGACCTCTGAACATTTGAGATGTCACCAAAAATATACAGGACTGCAAATTAGATCCATGATGACAAGACCTCGGGGATTGGGAAGGTGTTGGCAGTCCCTGGCCTCTGCACTTGACTGTGGTGACTTGGGGATGGAAGCTCAGTGTTCCATTTTACACAGTGGGATTTTCTGTGGGTCTGCTCCTGGGCTCCTGGGAAGAAGGCAAAAAAGATCACAGCTATAAGTGAAAAATTCTATCTCAGGACACTGTTATTCTGCCCAGTTCCTTTGCTGTTTCTCTCTTCCAAAGGGGACCATCTGAAACATCGTGGCCAGGCTGCAATTTTGAACATGAAATGTTTGTAACGGAATGCCAAAATGTTCACTTCTCTGAGCAAATACACTCACAATTTCCTATAAAACTACAATACTGACAGGTACATAAAACACCTAGGGCTATGTCTAAATTTAACAAGGAAAAGTTGAGAAAAAGAAAACAAAAATATTCTCATCATCCTTACATAAAGACCTACTGCAAAGTCTGTGTCCATACTGGAATTTGGTAGGAAATCCAGTTACTAAATATTTAGTAATATGCTGTTTATATTCACGTTACTTAAACATTTCTATATTCACATAGGTGTTTAAAGACATAAAAGTAAAAATAATAATAGGTACTAGAAAATTCTATTCATGTAATTTCTCATTTAAATAAAAAACAAGATCTTTTTTATAGTGATGACTCAGCAATTTTACTAAGAATTTAGTTTAGATGCTAAACAGTAATACATCTTGAGATTATGTGTATGCTCTTCTATGGTTCACAGTAGTATTGGATTTCATTTGTTCTCAGCTGCCCCTTGCTAATAATGACTGCATGGGAAAAATATCCTTTTCGTTAGGCAAAAAGTGTTTCATGCCAGTATATTTGGTAATCTTTCTCCTGTTAGTATTGCAATCATATAACCGTTCAGTTATATACTTCTTAAAAAGTTCTTCTCATTAACCTGTATCCTAAAGGTCGCTATTCACAGGAAGCCGGTCCTCTGTGCTCTCCAGCCTAACGTCCCCATTCTCCCAGTGCATTCCCTAACGCAGATGTCCCTGCTTTCATTTTATTCACCCTCCTACTCACCTATAACACCACACTTACTTCCTTAATGGAAGTCATATTTAAATAGTCCCTTATACTCACCTCCACAGACATTCATTACATGAGTCTCCACTAAAAATGATATGAGATACAGACTTTAGAGTCCTCCATATCTTTAACTTTATAAATCACTTAAGAATTTCCCACTGATACCATGAGAGGCAGGTAGGAAACCACACATCTATAATCATACAACTTCAAAATAATGTGTTTTCTTACCTTAAAATTTTATTTTTATTAATCTCTTATGCTTTTTTAAATACACACACACACACACATTCATTAAATTTGCAATGGTGTATTGCCTGCAGGTATGTCTGTGTGAGGGTGTTGGATCCCTTGGAACTAGACTTACAGACAGTTGTGAACTGTCATGTGGTTCTGGGAATTGGACCTAAGTCCTCAGGAAGAGCAGTCAGTCTCTTAACCATGAGCCATCTCTCCAGACATGCTCACATCCGCTTTTACAGATCCTTACCCACAGCTGATTTACTTGTGTTAAAATGGCTTACCCTCGGCAGGAGGAAACAAGGTTGAGAAATGAAAGCCTCCTTTGTACAGCCAGTTTTTATGACCACCATGCCTCAATCCCACCCACCAGATACCCTTTCTGTGGTCTTCTCATTTACAGTCATGTGACTCCTAAAAATTTGACCCTGAAACTTGTGTTTAAAATCCCCAGTTGAGTTACTAATTTTCACACTGAGAGGCACTAAATAAAGTCAGGTTCATAAAATTCTCTAGATTTTTGTTGTTACTATTTCCCTAACAGGGCTAGAATAGGAATGTGCTAGAACCGTTTCTAACTGCTCACAACTTTGTTACTCTTCAAGCAGAGCTTAGAACCTGAAATCCAGGTCAAGAAATAAAGTATAGATATATATTGAATGAAAGCCCTGGCTTTTGTTGGTACAGGTGTAGGCTTCTCCAAGTCATCTAAGATCCCTGGGCTTCATGCTTCCTCTTTAAAAGCCACAGGAAATGCTACTTCTCCATAAAACCCTTTGAGCTCCCCAGATGAAAGCCCACATGTGTGAGTGTGACGTGTATTTATTGCCTCTTTGCTGATGAAAAGTGGCAGCCTTCTTCTGCTGGAGATGGGATTAGAGATTCAGACTACAACAGGGAAGAGAGAGACACAAATGAGTAAAAAGCCGTCAAAATAAATAAAATTGAAAGAGGGGGAACAGTACTTTTACAAAAGAAACATCAGTTATGAAACTGGTGGTTTAATTTGGCATGCTTTTCACTTTTAAAAAATTGAGCTCAACTGCATGTATAATGAGCTACAAGCAGAAGGTGCATTCAGTAGTACATGAATAAAAAATGACCTTTTCATTTGCTCTTCCGTAGCCTGGCATTCCTATATTATTAAAATATAATGTATTAAAGATTAAGTAAGCATATTAGCATACAGACATCATGCTTCTATGGCCGTGGATATGATGGCTAGCCAATATGAAGCTCAAAATTCATCCATATATATTCATATTTTAATAAGGTAAGAATCAATTAAATGAACACAAGGCCTTCCAATAACAATTAAAGTCAATTATTTTATTGGGTATGGAAGAAGGCAATGAGGAGTGACTCCCTAAAGGAAATCACAAATAACAGCCACAAAATATTTAGTTGCTAGGAGAAGCTAAATTTTATGTTACAGAAAATAATTAAACAGAAAAAGTCTCTGGCCTACTACAATGTAACATCCTCAGTCCAGAAATTAAAATAATGAAACAGTTTTTATAATATTTTTGAAACTTAGCCATTTATTAACTAATTTCTAAAAAATAATTGTTTATGTTCCTGCCACTTAAGAATATACAGTAGAGATATGTGCAGTGTTAAGAGAATTACAAAACCCTATGACATAAAACCGGCAGGTTCCAAAGGCCAGGCTCTCCTCTCACTACATTCCATATAAACAAAACAGGTCTGTACAAGAAAAATGGAGTAAAGAAGAAAAAAAAAGGCAAATGATGCCACGTGTTTAATGCAAGTGCTGTCACTTATATAGTCCCTTCTTTTTACTGTGCTGTCTTCTGAGATGGTTTCTTTTTAACCTCGCCCATGGTTATGCTAGAGACACAATGCTCCATCATGCTCTTTTCGGCTATATAGCCAGGGTGCATTTTCGCCTCTCCAAACACCGGCTTTAATCTCCAACAGTAGAAAGCTGTCATACATCCTTAATGTACAAAGAGGAGGTTCTGTGGAATCTACAGCCTGTCATTTGTCCAAGTGCCTGAGTGACTGACCATCAAAAAGGACTCAGACTTCTTCAGGACAAATTTGGACTACCAGTGCTAGAAAACTAAGAAGAACTAAAAGCTAGTTAGCCTCTTCCCTGTGGTTAGTTTTAAAGGCCTGAGCTGTCTACCTCTTGATGTGGGATGTCTTCTGTATCCTGTGAATTCTCATTGGATAATAAAAGAAATGTTATGGCCTATGGCAGGGCAGTTTATAGGCAAGCAGGAAATCCAAGCATACATAAAGGGGAAGAAGGGTGGAGTCAAAGAGAGACAGATGCTTTGAGCAACTGCCAAGAGAGCAAGATGGAAAAGTACAGGTGAGCCACAGGCACATGGCAAGACACAGATGAACAGAAACGGGTTAAGATGCAAGAGCTAGCTGATAATGAGCCTAAGCCATAGGTCAATCAGTATGTAATTAATATAAACCTCTGTATGATTATTTGGGACTGCTGGTCTGGATTTCGGGGCTAGTCTGGGCCAGAAACTTCATACTACAACTTCTCTCCATGCTCAAGGACCCTCAGCTGACAAGCCTCGATGAGCTAAGAAAAAAGAGACAGTCTTTAAATGGGGCTCCCAGTCTGCTGCAGTCCAAAGGAAGGGCCTATAAGAGAATATTGAGTGTGTACTAGAAAGAAAAGAATTCGTTCATAAAGGTGATTATTAAAATTAATTAAAAATGTTGCTTATGTTTTAAAAAGTAGGTAAGTGGAAATTATACAAATAGTATACTAAATGAAATCTAAAGTGTGGGGCAAATACTTCCTTTTAAAATGATGTAAATATAGACAGACCTTTGTAATACACATGGCTGTCTGATGTTCTCTATGGTTTCCTTGGATGAAAAACAAAAGTGACTTTATTTTTAAAAATCAGTTGGCTATGAATAAAATTTATCATGTACTGATGCATTATTTCTCAATTTCTTTTTCATATTATCTCTTGGAGATAAATGGCAATAACAGACACATTAAAATGACACTAAAAGCAGCTTTTTATAGTTTTAATTATTTTTTCCTTTTTGGTAATAAAAATGATGGGGTGTGTTTGTATGTGTTATATATTGAGAAGCTATAATACTGTTTAAATATTCATAATTGTGGAAATAACTCTCACTTGGTATTTTGAAAATAAAATAGATTGCTTCTACTCCCTTAATATGATGCCCTTTTATTAATGCACATTGTGGGCACACCTATATTGGTGTCAATCAATCACTTATTGTGCTTCACATTCCATCCTGAATAATGCTGCCTGAGGACAATTTTCTTTCAGGAGTCCATTAAGTTTCGCTTTTCTGAGAAGCATTTCTACAATTTGTAATATAGGTAAAGAGCATCGCTTTTCCAATGCTCTCAGAACCTGAACCTTAGCAAACCCAAGTGTGTTCACTGTCCATGCCGTCTCCCCTCCATGGAGTTTCTCCTAAGAAACTAAACCCACCATGATGAAGCAGAGATGCCACCAACATTCTACGGAGTGGCTTGGCAGGATCTCTAGTGAGGCTGCACTCTCCTCTGTGGTCCAGAAACAACTGTTATACTATACAGTTATATTATACAGAAAGCCAAACTCCTGCTTAATCCTAGCTGACTAATTTACAGACATTACTGAAATGAGATATTCACATGCAGAAATTGACAGTACAGTGTCCAATGTGGGCGGGCACTATCCCCCACCTCAAGGAACTAGTAATAATCTCAGTTCTTTACCAAGTAGTTCAGAGACTTTCTGGTAACTTCCTTGAATCTTTATCATCTGAGGATTCCTACTTAATTTTAACTATTTAAACTTAACTATAAATAAAAATAACTATTTTAGCTATTTTATTTTTAAGTAAGTATTATACAAAGCTATCACAGTGAAGCAAAGCAAACAGTCTACCTGTCTTCCCTGTTACCTCTAGATATGATTTCCTCCCATGGAGTTTACACTATAGCAATTCTGTGAAGAAACTTCCAAGAGTATCTGTAAATTTATAAATGAATGCATATGTACTGGACTATGTATGACAGATATGCATACAGAAATTCTATTCGCTTTCATGTAAGTTACAACATGGCATAAGTGCTTACTCAGCACATGTAAAGCCCTGGGCTCAATCCCCAGACTCAAAAGAAAAATGGAGCCTTTTCCAAGACATATTGAAAATAACATGTACTGTATAACTTTCCATACACATACATAAGCTCATCCATTAGATTGGTATCTATACGTTTTACCTGGAAAGATAGTGCCAAATTGTTTTAAATATTTTTTCAATGCTAAATTTATAAATAAAACAAAATATTAATTAATAGATATATTATGAATATACAATGATTTACGATAATTTTTTACATAAGCAATGACAATTCAGAATAAACAAATTTGATTCTAATTGCCTTTCTTTCTATTCTATTAATTATTCTAACAATTCAAGCTATATGATTAATTATAGATTCTTAGGAATCAAGATCATCATAGGGAATACATTCCTAAATAGACAACAAGAAGTGAGGAATACATAATACTCCCAACATGGAGATATTGCAACTTTTGTTTATAAAAGGGTCTCCTTGGGTAGGAGCAGCAGTCCATGTGTGTACCCCAGACTGGTGCAAGGCTCACTGGAGCCCAGGAGGTAACAAAGGGAGAACTTGTGGTGAGCAACAGAAAGGAGTCTCAGGCCAAAGCCCCTGGCTGCTTAGCTTTCATAAGCAGGAGACAAGACATGGGGTCAGCAAGAGGAAACTAAAGCCACCATCAATGTCTGACATAGAAACCCTCATTTTCAGACGAGGAAGGGATGGCTGTCAAACACTAACATAACAGGAGAGATGTGTTTTCACACAGGACAAAACCTGTTAAAGTCAGACTTCCATTGGGATGGTCACCAGCTCTTAGTTCAGCTCTCCAAGTGATAAGGGGAAGGAGGGCGGGAGAGAGGGAAGCAAAACTAGCCTCTGAAACTAAGAATCTTTGGATTACCAATCAAAAGCATGTAAACTGGGGCAAAGAGCACCATAGCACTAATCAGAAACATCTGACAGACACTTTAATTAACTCAACAACTCTGTTGGGTTAAACAACAAGTTAATCACACAATCTAACAGTAACTACAGGACATATAAACTAGGTAGATGGTTCACCCTGACATTTTCTCCACTTAAAAAGTCTGGAAGATATCTGAGGGCTCCGCTGATCTAACAACCTGTACTAGCACCTGGGGCCATGATGGCACCTGGACCCAGCTGCTGCCAAGAATGATATCCAGGTCGGTGGTCCTATGGTAGCCAGGGACTATGGCCTGCATTACCACAAAGGTTATATGAAAGCCCAGGGTTGAGGCCATAACCTGTGGCCTTGCTGGTGTCCATGGTCCATGCTATCACCACAAACATCCTGATCTAAGGGACCTGTGCTTTCGTCTGGAGCAAGAATGTTGTCTGGTTCGGGCCCAAGTTGCTGCCAAGGTCATGTCTGGTCTGGGTCCTGCTGCAGCTAGGGTCCAAGTTCATGTCTGTGGCTAGTGTTAACACAGGGGGCCATAGGAATGGTGCTTGATGAAATCAGAGCGTCATGCTGAGCCAGGTATGCCCATCACTGTTTCTGCCCCTCAATGGACGCTATAGCAGGAGAGGTGCTCCCCCCCATACTCCAGAGAAAAGGCTCCCTCACCATAGGCAAGGGAGAACAGACCCTGATGCCATGGGCTTAGGGAAGCTGGCTCTGCCCCTTTCTTGATGGGGTAACCTTAGTGGCCTGGACTAACCAGCTCAGCTACCACTTATGGCCACAACCTGAGTTGAGTTGGTTCATCCTAACATCTACCCAATCTGGGACCTGCTGAAGCTCACAGAGAGACTGGTCCTGTGGTACAATACCCAAAGGATCTCTATGACTTGGGGTGGCTGTGGGTTCTCAGAGAGGAGTTTCAGTGAGTGAGGATGCGGCACCCAAAAGCAGAGGCCTTGAACCAGACCAACTGCAATCATTGCAATAAACATTTGCAATTAATGCTGATTGGACTAAAGGGTACCCTGTGCTTGTTTGTTCTATTTCTCTTTGTTTGCTTATTTGCTTGATTTGATTGGTTTGGTGGCTTGTTGTTTTTAATATTCTTTTGAGGGGCACTGCAAGGGTTGGAATATGAAGGATTGAGAGGTGAGCAGGATTAGGGTGTATAATGTGAAACTCCCAAAGAAGAAATGTTAACACACACACACACACAAAATGCTTAGATATAAACCACCCCTCTAAAAAGGTCTGGAAGATGTTGGGGTATATGTGTGTGTGTGTGTGTGTGTGTGTTTGTATAATGTATATTTTACTCACTGACTTCTAAGACTTAACAAGATTAATAATAATTAAGAAATTTAATGCTAAAGAGTTTCAAATAGCTTACACACCATTCTTATCAAATATTATCTCTTAAACCTGTAAAGCAGTTTCAGTTGTATACTTTCTATCTACAGTTTGAGAGCAGTTTCAAACATTCAAATTTCTTCTCTTTACATATGATTTTAGAAAGCAAATCACTATAATTTTCTTCCATTTTATTACTTTGTTGTTTAAATCAATTTGCATATTTTCATAAAGCTATAGGGCTTGTTTTATGATTTCGATATTTACCTGAACTAGAATATAAGAATTTCTTATTTGGGCTCTCAGTTCTTCAAAACAGAACAGATATGGCTTTAAAATATCTTATGGATGTAAAAAGTAATTTTGACAATTATATATATAATAAGTTAAAACATTCATATCTTGAAATTAAACATGTAACATTTATATTGTAGTCTGAGTAACAATACAAATAAAAGTACATTATTAAGCAAAATTATTTTCCCAAAATGACTTATTTTCTTCTTATATTTATAAGGAAAGGTCACATATTATATGACATTAGTTCTACATTTGTTTTAAATACCTGTCCTAACAGAGATCACTAAAATGTATGTGACTTTTGTTGAATGAATATTCTGAAAGACACAGATGTATAACATGGAAAGCTCATTCTATAACTGTATGAATTCTGTGTACTAACAACATACGCTAACTGAGTCAGGTGAGACGTTAGCATACACCTCAGATTAGTTTACTAGTGTGTCTATTTCTTGGAACAGAAGTGATTCTCCTTCTGTTAGTAAGACCTCTCATACAGAGACTGAGTTCAAACATCATTGGATGAATAGGCAAACTTGTGAAAGCATTCCTAAAGGTAGTGACAAAAGTTTTTAAAATTCACTCCTATTCATGAGTGGGAAGAAATGTAAAGAAATAATTTAATTCTCTAGTAGCTCAGTTCTTAATGCCTCTCTCAGCAAAAGTGGGAGGCTGACCTTAGGCCCACATGCCTGCAAGCACTCCAACATTACGCTGTATTCCCAGCCCTCAGTTTACAGAATGTACTTTGTCAAAATATTCATAAATTGTTACATTTCAGCCACTTAAAAGACCATAGTTAGAACTAACTTTCCTATTTGTAATTTTGTGCTTAATTTCCTAAGGAGAGGGTAAAATGTAGCAAGTTACAGGCCTTGAAACTTTTAGATTTGCTCCTCTGCATTTCTTAACACAGTAAGTAAAGCTTTACATGAATGTTAAAACTGACGGTCATTCAGATGAGGGGGAATCAAAAGACAATGTTAAATGTCTGTCACTTGTGGGGGATACATAAATAAGTTCAATGAGAAGCTTTGTACTAAGTACATAGTTCTGAAGTACACCTTATAATCTAACAAGTTATATAGTGAGCTCTCAATTATGCATCAGTGTGTCTTCTCCAGTGGAGTTTCCACTTCTATAGATCACACTTGGATACCTCCTGACAGTTAGCAACTGTCAGATGATGTTACCCTGACTGTGTGAGCTCACATTTCACATTCACTCCTGATCTCACACAGCCCAAGAAACTCAAGGGGAACAAACTGTGGATTGCATTTTGAAAATTCTTTACATTTTATTCACTACCCTAAAGTACCATAAAGTTGTTGATTTAGGGGTATATGATCTAACAGGTTCATTTAAAAATGTGCATTAATTAAAGTATACATAGAACATCTGATTTTCAATTAAATGTTTTGACATATTCATTCAAGTAAACTATGAAAAGTCAATTATCTTGAAACACTTTTAAGTCAGGGATGTTAAACATTTTTTAACACCAATAAAATATAAATAGTCCTAATTGCTAGCAGATATTTTCTGACAAGTCTTAACCCAAAATAAAGGTTTAAGCTTAGGTGAGCAATAAACAGCTGGAAGATAGCATTTACAGTGGAAACAGGGACATAGTTCAAATCAAAATCAGAAAAACACATTGATCTTGGACCCAGGTAGTTAACTGGACAGTAAGAGTACTCTCAGCATTGGAATATTTTAACAACACCTGATCATAGACATTTTCAGCAGACTATGTCAGAACTAGTACCTACACACACACACAAACAGCCACTACACCCAGAGTTTTGCTTTTTATGTTCTTAAACCTTAGGGGCAAAGCTATGAGAAATTTAAAAAATTACCCATATCCAAGAGATTGTACCTCAAAGCTATTTTGGTAAAGTACTAACTTCACTAGATGTTACCTGTCTCTGCTTTTTGTGTTACAGTATCTGCACTGAGTAAGTGACTATCTTACGTGCTAGCAAGGCTCTGGAATGCAGCTTTGTAGTAGAATGCTTACCTAGCATTTAATCCCCAACACTGACATTTCTGTTTGTTAGTTTTAAATGTAGTTAAGAATCAGAAGTCCAGCTGGTGCATACCAAGAGCCTTCACCCAAGGATGAGGAGTAGTGTTCACAGTACTGAAAGGTACTCACTTGGCATGCTAACAAAGAAGAAAGTAAAGACCAACCCAGCTACGAGTTCTTCAGTCTCTAGTGATGCACTTGTAAGATGCACTAGAGCATTGGTGGAACAAAGCTTATGGAAGCAACAACCAGTGTGACAGGTCTTAAGGCCCGCTTCATGAGAAGCCATCCCTGATACTGCTCAGGTTGGCCAACAACCTCAGAGCAGATAGGCTAGAAACTTAGGGAAAACCAAACACTACTGTTCTGAAGAAGAACATAGACACAGAGTGACTCCTAACAATAGTCTATGGACTCACAGATCCCTGTCTTCATCAGCCACCATCACAGAAGCTTCCTCCTGCAGCAAATGGAAACAGGTACAGAGACCCAGAGCCAGACAGCACACAGAGAATGACAGCCTTTGAGACACTTGGCCCTAAATGGAATGTCTCCTATCAACTCCTCCAGGAAACCTTGTGGAGGCAAAGACCAGAGAGGAAGGACGATATCAGGAAAACAAGGCCTTCTAAACACAGTGTCAATGATAAACTTATGAACCTACAGAGTCCGTGGCAGCATACAGAACCTGCACAAGTCTGAACCAGATGGGGTCCCAGCTCTGAGAGGACAGACACATGCCCTGATCCCTAATTCAGAGGCTGTCTCCAATTGAAAACCGCTTGCAAATGAAATTGTAGTTTTCTCCAAGGGTGTCTCACTGGGGATACAAACCACTCTTAAGCATAGGCCTTAGGCCCAGCCACAGATACCAACACAGAGCAAACTCAACATCTTTGGAGACTCTTTGTCTCATGTTTTGTTGAGGCTTTTTTTTTTTTTTTTAAAAAAAAAAAAAAAAAAAAAAAAAAAAAGAACCTCACAGGTCCTTTGCACATATAGCCTGGCTTTGGATTTGTAATTTTTATGGGATTCTGTGTGGATCTGAATATGCAGTCTCTGCTTTACAGGTATCATTTGTGCCTACATACGTTTCTTAGGCTTTTTCTTTGGCTTTCTTTTAGTTTTATTTTGTTTTGTACTATCCTCTCGTTTTTTTTTTCTTTGTTTTATTTTGAATCTTGTTTTATTTAGTTGTTGTTTTTTAGATGTCTCTTTTTTTCCTAAGGAAAGACAGAAAGAAAGGGCATGGATTGGATTCTGATGGGAGGTGAGGCAGGGGGAAACTTGGAGAAGTTGGGGGAGCGAAAACCGTATTAGAATATGTTACATAAAAAGAAATCTATTTTCAGTTAAAAAAAAAAAGAGGGAAAAGAAACCCTTGCCATAGGTAGATGACTCTAAAATCTATCTTTCCATTTATAGGATGAACATGCCTAGATTACAGACAATTAGTCTCATTCAAGGCCAAAACTATGATTGTTAATAAACAGGGGAGACTGGGTCTGGAACTATCATCAGTCATTCCTTGCCATCTAAATGAACTTTAAATGTTATAAACTATTTGTCTTTTGTCTATATATTCTTCAAAATATACATTAATAAAATAAAATTTTTACTTTTACAAGTAGAAAAAAATTAATTAGAAGACCTGGAGTTAATTTAGCAAGTTAGCATATGTTTATATCTAGGCTATCCAAGAATACATATTTTATTTTGAAGATAGGAATGTGAAAGACACATCTTACTTAAGCCAAAGAAGACAATAAGAGATGAATGAATAACACACACACACACACACACACACACACACATGCAAGAAACAAGGAGGCTTTTAGTTTTTAGACAGGGTAATTCTTAAAGGCTATATTTGTTATATGTATTAATAAATTTCTATGCATATGTTTTGTGCCATAGTCACATGAAGAGGAAATGCAAACTCATAGGCAAAAGTAACAAAAGAACCATTGTCATTAGAAAGCTAGACTCTAGGAACTGTAATTCAGGTCAGAGAGCAATGGTTAGAGCTGATAAGGCAGACATCTTTTCCCCCTTAGTTTCAAACGATGCCATGCCCCTCACAGATGAAGAAGAAATGAGAGCTGAGGACTCCTAATGCTGCTAGTTCTCATTCCAAAACTTCCCACATGCAGATGTGTGAAATGGAGGTCCACAGCACAGAGGAGGATCATTTCTCATCTCATATCCCTAGCTGGTATCTAAAGTCATTTTGAAGATAGATATCATTGCCTTGGTCAAATAAGAAGACTAATCTGTAGACACCATCTCACACAGAGATTTACCCATCTAAGTCAGTGGCTTCATTCTTCTGCTGGTGTCTGTCTTAGTCACCGCTCTATCATTGTGAAGAAACACCAAGGCCATGAAACACGTATAAAGAGAAGCATTGGGGCTTACGTACAGTTTCAGAGCTTTAGTCCATTATACTTACGGCAAGGAGTATGGTGACACATAAGCACACTGAGAGTTCTACATCCTGATCCAGAGAGAGAAAGAAACAGAGAAAAGGCCCGAGGAAGAGGGAGGGGGTCAGAGGGAAGAACAAGGGAGGAAGAGGGGAAAGCTAAGCCTGGTGCCTCACAGCTCCAACAAGGCCACAGCCTGAATCCTTCTCACATGGTGCTCTAAGAACCCCAATACGAACCTATGGGGGGGTCATCCTTATTCAAACCTCCATACTGTCCTAAGCTATTTGTTTGAATATATGGCAAATATTTACATTAAAATATTTGAAGTTTTATTAGAACAGCTTTTTTTTTAATTTTTATTATGAATAAAAGAAGTCACATTTTCTATCCTTGTATATCCTTATTCATGGTCCCTACCCCGTCCCACCACCTCAGGTCATTCTCTCTTCTCCACAACTCCCCATCCCCTCCCTGGGCAGGCAGCAGGCAGTCCCAAGGTCCCACTGCCCCAATATTGCTTAGTTCAGTCTCCACTCTTGACAGATCCAGTTTTCTCCCCACAACCTCAAGACTGAGTCAGGTGTTCCACAAGGGGGAGTGGGATCCAAGGAGTCAGTCCAGGGTGTTTCTGATCCCAAGCTGTTCAGTGGTTGTGGTTTGCAGCTTGGGCATGCTTTGCTTTTTTCTTGTTTGTTTGTTTGTCAGTTTGTTTGTTTGTTTAGAGTCCACTAATGAGTGAGTACATCCCCTGCTTATCTTTCTGGGTTTGTGATACCTCGCTCAGGAGGATATTCTCCAAATCAACTCAGACAGAACAACTTTTAAGTATAAATATTTCCTCAATGTGTTGATTTGCAAATCAATCTGTCAATATTAAAATGCTTTTCAGAGGGCCAAGACTGTATGTAGCTCAGTGGTAAATCACTTTCCCGATATACATGAGGACCATGGTACAATCTCTAGCATCAAACAGAAAACACACACACTAATAATAATAATAATAAAAAAACTCACTTCATCAGAAGTTAATTTGTTCACTATGCCATTCCATTTTATCAGTAGGTCCTGCAAAGCTAAATTTTGCTAAAAGATTCAGTGTACATGCAACTTAAGGTTTCAATTAGGTTACTGATAGTTTTTTTTAAGGACAGTGTTCATTTCTAATAAGCATGCAAAGCTTTTAAGAACACTACAAAGTTCAGAAATATTCATTCTTAACAGATTTTTTCTATTAATTAAATTTTTATTTTTCATGCTGAGAAACCCAGAGACCTTTTCATGACTGCATGTAAAAAGAAATTTCTATAAAGTGAAAATTGAAAAATTATACAGTTTCCAAGTCAATAAAGTTTACTTAATCAGGATACACCATATCACTACAATTGCTTGAAGACATCACACAAGAAGTATGTGCCTGTGTTCCTGTCATAGCTACTGAATAAATCAAACAGAACTCATTAGGATAAACCCATTAGGGCATACCAAACCTCGATTGCTAAGGTCTCAGCATTTCTGAAAACAGACATATATCCAAGCTAATGTCACTTAATAAAAAGCAGAGAGTTTGCTTTGGACAGTTTCCTCTAACCCTGTCCTTATTATCTGGAAGAGTGAGGCTGAGATAATTTAAGCCTGACTAGTTCCAGAGTGAGCAGGCCGTAATGGCTTCCAACCCACAACCCTGTACACTGCCAATTGTAATTTAATCTGTGGTGCACCTTTAAGGAAACACTTTCATGAAAATAAAAAGCAACCTTTAAAAAAGTCAGTTCTACTAAATCTCTAAATTCCATATTTTTGCTGAAAAAAAAAAAAGACAAGAGTGTCTTAACCATTTTATTTAACAAACCAAGCAACTGAGGTTTCTTACTAGTGGGACCCCAAAAAGAACCCCAAATACCCAGGGTTAGGACAAAAGTACTCAGATGAGAAAACGATGTCGCTGAGACCCAGCCCACCACTGGTGATCTCAGGACGACCTGACTGCCAGGTCTGAGGATGCCCAGTCCACTTCATCTTACCCATCCTTCCCATGCACTGAGGCACAGAGGAGAGGAAGGCTGTAAGCCCTTCTCACTGCTCATCTCCCTCCTCTTGTGTTCTCCATCTTGGGGGCATGTTTCAAATTCGACAGAACACAGACTTGCGGCACTGAGGCCTCCACCTGTGCTAGCTAATCAAGCTTCATCAGATCGAAGTGATACCAATTACTTCCAAACTATCCCTTCCTTTTTTTCTTTTCCTTTTTCTCTTCCTCCTCTTTTTCCTTTTTGCTTTTTTCTCCCTAACCTCTTTCCCCTACTTTTACTTTCTTTTGTTCTCAAATCTAAGTTTCTACATTTTTCTTTGCATCAGAGGGAAGCCACTACAAAAAAGCACAACCAAAACGCAGAGTTACATATTCACGAAACACTCCTGTACCTAAGGCTCAGGGTCACTGCAGAGGAGGTACAGGGAGGTTGCTGTGAGGTTATGCCTCCTAGTCACGTCGGAAGCTACCCCCATCCCCACCTAAATGACTGCCTACTCGGGAGCTGAACAAGGACACCAATGCACATGCCAAACTGGATGGAGACTGTTTCATGAGGGAAGTGGGAGCAAGAAGGGTGGCCCTCTGCAGGGAAGAGCATATCAATTGGATGTCCAATGCCAAAGAGTCAGCCTTGAAAATAGATACAAGTAATGCTATACATTATATAACTGGCAAATGTGGAAATGTATAGTGTGTGTCTGTATATATGTATATACAAATACATACATGCATGCAATGTGCACTAACTGCTGAAGAAAGAAGCCATCAATCTGATGGATTTGATGGAGTGTGGACGGGGGCATATGGGAGAGTTTGGAGGGAAATTAGGGAAGGGGAAAATGTCGGAATTAAATAATCTCAAAATAAATAAAAGAAACAAAAAACTTGCTTCCTAAATCCTAACAAAAAACTTGCTTCCTAAATCCTAAGAGAAAGTGTCCTCAAATTAGTCCTTGTCTTTGGACTATGAACTAAGTCATCCAGCTTGCAGTCTTTCCTTTCCTATCTTTGATGTATTCAATCAGTACGTTCCAAATCAAATTCTTGGAGTCGAAGAGAAATGGCCCGGTGGCTCAGAGCACTTTATGTTCCTACAGAAGACCCAGTGTTAATTTCCAGCACTCAGACACTGGCTCACAACGATTTATAACTCCAGTTTCAGGAGATTTGACCCTGACCACCATGGGCACATGTGTTACACATATTACATGTGGGGAAAATGCTCGTATATATAAGGTAATGTAAAATTTTAAAATATATACATAAATTCTGCATCCGACATTTTAGAGTATAACTCCACTAAAGTTGCCTAACAGGATTTCTTAAATTAAAGGCATAGTTTGGGCTTCCATCCTACACAACTTCTGCAGAATCTGCATTTGCCAAATTTCTCCTACACGAAACCATATTTTCCTCTGGCAGCCTCAGACTGACTCCATGATTGCTTTGTGCTGTGCTAGCCTGGTGTCAGTGTGTCATGCTACCAGGGTGATGCCGAAATGCATCCTGGGTGCTGATCTTTCTCTTAATCTTGTTGCTTGCTTTCATGTGTTTTAGTTTTCAGTTGGAGTCCCAAGTTTAAGAGCCAACATCTCTATCATTTCCTCCACAAAGTTAGTTTTATGCGCCTTAGTTTTAAAAAAGATCATCTGGCAATATATAAAAAAAATCACAATTACCACAGAAGCTTCTTAAAAAATCCCTGAAACTCTTACAATATAATGTTTGAATGAGACAGTCATTAGTAACTCGAGAATGAGCACCAGCAAGAAAATCAAAGTCTCAAGTTGCAGACTTCAGAAATGTTCAAGGAGTATAAAAAAGAAATCCTCACTTTAGAAACAGAGTGGGACACTAACATGTAGTTGCCTATTTATTTGTTCTTTGTTTGGCATTTACTCACTATGGTGGTTTGAATGAGATGTCCCCTATATCGTGGACATTTGAGTACTTAGGATGTGTCCCTGGTGGCAGGTGGTACAAGCCATGATTCATTTCCTAAGTGGCTGTCTCTGCTTCATGCTTGTGGATTAAGATGTGAGGTCTCAGCTTCCACCTCAGCTGATTGGTCCACCATCATGAACTCTAAACATTTGGAACCATAAGCTCCAATAAAACCTTCTATAGGCTGCTTTGATTGTGGTGTTTTTCATAACAGAAAAAGCAATTGACACTCACTAATTACCAGACTATGTCAAGAAACAGTGAAGACAGGGCCTCTCCTTACAGAGAACTGAGCACTGAGCAACTGGGAACTGAGCACGGTTAAGTACTACGAAAATGCAGGGAAACATACCTAACTCAAGAAATCCCAGTCAAACTAATGATGTATTAGTGCCAATGAACTGGGTCCCATAAAAAAGAAAATACAACCAGAGGACCGGAAGGAAGGATCCTGAGCCCTGCTTTCTTCCTGCATCCTCCTAGTCCTAGGCACCTGGAATCCTCAAGGCTCTCCACATTCATATGATCTGGTCTTCCTCTGGACTACCTAGCTTGACCTGCCTTACAATCACTAGTGAGCTGTGGTGATTTAAATAAGAATGGTCTCCATGGGCTCATGTGTTGGAATGTTTGGTCCTAGGCTATGGAACAGTTTGGGAAAGATTAAAAGGCTGAGACTTGTTGGAGGACGTACATCATAGTTTTCTTTTGTTGTTTGCTTGTTTGTTTCCCTGGCAACAGAAATGTAACTAAAACAGGAGCCATCTCAGGAATACTGCCTCAAAGACCTGAGGTCCAACACCTTTGATATCTGAGAGAAGAGCGAAAGATGAACAAAAGAGCAGACATGGCTAGACACAATCCGGCAGGAGCTAAACTACTGGGCGTGCCTACTGGAAATCTGGACAGCGCCTCTCATGATCCCAGTGGGCTCTCCATTGAGAACTTTGACCATGTCGTGGAAAATAATTCGGACAATGACGAGGCAAAGTGATTCTAACACATCTTCCACAAGAGTCCTTTACAGAAACTTGGTCATATTCCTGGGATATAGACAATTTAATATGTAATGGCTGGCTCCTAGTTAAAAACAAAAACAGAATTAATGTATCTCATGTTAAGAAGACCACTGGGTGGAGCTTTAATGCTATTACATGGGAAGAATTCTTTACTCACTTTTATACTATCTCAGTATTATACCACAACCAGAGAAGGTTATTAGAGAAAAATAAAATACCTTCAAACTCAAAAATCCCATCATTATTAACCTCTGCTGGAAAAGTTAAATGTGTAATTACTGGCTCTCTGGGAAAAACAATAACCAGTGTGATTTAAAAAAAAAAAATGTAGTTATTTGTGGGTGTCAGCAGTGGGGCTTTAAGGATTATCTCACAGGAGTTAGAAGCAGCAAATCTGTCAAGTGTTTTGAGTTGAAGAACCTAGGCTTGCGTCTTGTTTACTATCCAGCAATCGCAATGGGCCTAATTTATACAACAATTACTTAAAAGTAATTCCTTTGAAATGTGTTGTGTGATTAATTGACTGGGTTCCAGGAACAGAATTTTCTTCCCACACTGTTGTTCACTTCAACCTAATGCCCCCTAGAGCACAGATCCAATTAAGAAACAAGGTAGGGAGGCAGATATTAAGCATGGTATTTCTATATTGCACAGCACTTGTGCAGAGAACGGAACACCACCACCTACTGTCTTCTGGGCCTGAGTCACTCAGTTACGCCTCTGTGACAATCATGTGGTTGATACAAATGAACAAACAGGATTTGAAACAAACATAATAGAGAAAAACTGAAGTAAATAAATGTAACTACTGGTTACATATAGGAGGCTTAAAAAAAGGCCCAACTATAGTTCAAGTCTCATGTAGATATATAGTGACTGTGTGTCTCTATACTGACTGTTCACATTGTTGCCTGCCTGCAGGAGGCCACACCCCTATTCCACCTGCCTCTGTTCCCTGGGGACCTACCTCTCCCTATGGATCCTGGCCTCCCCACTGACCTCAGCCTTCCTTCCCTGCTCATCTCCAATCCTTTTTGTCAGCTGCCAATCTGCAAAAGTTCTTTCTACCGAACTCATACTGGGCTGAAGTGCAGATGGCTGCTTTTCTCAACTCTCAGCAGAAAGCTTTTTGCTATAGATGGGAAATGACACAGAGACCCACATCTGCACAGTGCGTAGGGACTATGAGGCTTTAGAATACGCAGTACTAAACAGGATGCCTCCTTCAAACGTCTCTCCTCCCAGCTCAGGGGCTCTATGGAGAAGGAGGCAGAAAGATCCTAAGACCCAGAGGTGATACATGAGGCCAAGGAAATACTGCCTTCCACACACAGCAGGCCTGGCCGGCGCTCACAGGAGCCCACAGATACTGTGACAGTATGCACACGACCACAAAGGCTCAAGCCAGATGGGGTCCCAGCACTGCAGGGGAAAAGAAGACATAGGATCTCACTCACCCGTAACCAAGAAACCATCTGCAATTTATATCTACTGTCAAAGGGAAATTCACTGGGTACACTGATCACAGGCCAGGCCAGGCCTACGTCCGGAAGTACTGGCCAACACAAAAGATTCAATGTTATTTGGTTTGTTTGTTTGTTGCTCTGCTAATTTTTTATTTGTCTGTTTGTGGACTTTTTATTTCATTTTGCTTTATTTTGGTCTTATTGGTCTTTTTGTCTGTTCTGATTTTCATTTTTTTGTGTGTTTATTGGTTTTGTTTCTTTTTTATTTCTTTTTTGAAAAAGAGAGAGAACACAACGTTTGATGGGGAGTGGGGAGGGGTCATCTGAGAGGAGCCGGGGAAGGCAAAACATAATCAAAATAGATTAGATGGAAATAAAAAAAAACACAAAAAACAACCACGATGACATATTGTTTATACTGTAAACAAATAAAAATTACCTGAAGATCAGAGGACAGAACCAGTCACAGAATTAGCCATAGAGGTCAGGCAGTGGCGGTACACACCTTTAATCCCAGCACTGGAAAGAGTAAGATCTGTCTGGATCTTTGTGAGGTCAAGGCCAGCCGGAACTACACAAGATTAATCCAGTCCAAAAGAGCCAGGCAGTGGTGGCACAAACTTTTGATCCCAGCACTAGGAAGGTTAACACAGGAAGTGATATGGCTGGGCAGAGAAATGAATGTAAGGTGGCAGCTGCCGGCGGCGGGAGAGGACAGAAGGGGTTCGGCCCTTGTCCTCGTCTTTTCCCTTTGGCTGAGGATGCAGATTCCTTCAGTCTGAGGAATCCTGGAGACAGGATCTACCTCGTGGCTTCCTTTGATGATAAACCAAATGTGCTTTAGAAGCATAAGCCAAATAAATCCTTTTCTCCTCAAATTTCTCTAGGTCACAGAAAATGAAACCTTATCTGAGATCTTTAGTTTCTTATTAAGTTATACTTAATAAACTATTGCAACATTACCCACTAACGACAAGCTTAAGTTTAAATGCTTGAGCACTATGCTTTTAGGTATGTAGAAACTACATCGATTTGAATTTGCTACTAATATTAAAATTTAAAGAGGCACAATATTTATAAAATGGTCATTACTAATATAAGACAGTTTGTAATGTTCACTAACTTTCATAAAAAATAAGGAAGTGTATGTGCTAGGCACTGTGTAATCAATATATTTCCACCATTCACTGTTATCTAACATAGATATCCACATAATCCCCACAGAGAGGTTTTTACTCATCAAAAATTCTAATTAAAATATGGTAATTAAAACTAGAAACAATAATGGAAAGCAATTCCACCTGCTAGGAAGTTAAGACATGTGAGAAGAAGTTAGGAGAGACTGAAGAGAAAAGGAAATTTTTTGTGCTAAAGTAATGTTCTAAAAAAGAAAAGAATATGGCTTCATTATTTTCTGTAACCATACAAAAAAACAGCTGATCTTGGTAAACAAGTGGGTTTACCTCTCTCTCAGTTCTACAGGTCCTAGGGAAAGGCACTAGGCTGGGCTCAGCTTGGGTGAGAGCCTGTGATGGTGGCCACCGTGACTATTCTTGGTTGTCAACTTGACTACAGCAGAAATGAACTAAAACCCAAATGGGAGGGATTTTCCCTTAATTGAATTATTTGGCATGGGAAGATACACTTCTAATTCAGATCTTTGAGGTGGTAAGATCCACCTGCAATCTGGACCACCCTTTCTGCTGGCAGCCCATACACAGGACATGGAAGAAGCAAGCTTGCTCTCTACCTGTTCACTCTAGTTCTTGCTAGCAAGTCCATTCCTTCACCCCATAGAGTCTACTTCTTCAGGGTTCTGGCAAATACACTCAAGAGCAGCTGAAAAATCTGAGACTGGACAACTACTGGACACTTAGGACTTCCACTGATACACAACTACTGTTGGACTGGATGGAGCGCAGACTGTAAGCCATTCTGATAAAGTACAACACATACACAAAGTTCTGTTCCTTTAGAGAACCCTGGCTAATGGAGACAGCATCTCAAAGGTAGAAAAGATCACATTGTATGATGACTGAAGAGAGTGAGAAATTGACCAGAGTCCCAGGAGAATATGACAGGCACACGCTCAGTGACCTAAGAGCCCTTCACTATGCTCTGCCATTAAATCCCACCATTTCACACAGTGCAAACGTAGGAGGAAGACTCTCTTGGGAAATAATTAACTATTTTAAGCTTTGTTTATAAATCCAAGTTTATATACAGATTTTGAAATTGATCCATTAGTTTTTCCTTGTTCATGACAGAATTGGTGAACATACAAGAAAAAAGAAAAAATAATCAATGTTTAAGTGGGTATAACATCTGAAAAATCTTTAGTGTGGAAAGCATCACCTAGCATGAGGAAAATAAAGCTTCTTAGTGGTTTGCCCACTTTCTCGTTCAGAAAACACAGACGTTAAGACAGTGCCTGTCACCCACACAGGAAGAATGCTACCCATGCTTTCTGCTCTCTGTGATTTTCCAACTTGGGGAAAAAACCATCAGTCTCAGAATTTATGGAAACAGCAAAAATCCACAGATATACTTCAAAGTATGCTAGGTATGTAGATGCTGTGACAGAGGATACGTTGCTGTGCATGCAGATTCCCTCCGAGTCTCCGCCAATGCTTTCATGTGACAGGTACAGGAGCCGAGGCCCGTGTCAGGGGGACAGGCAAAAAGCAACAAAAATATAAAAGACTTTGGATCATTCTCATTAAGGTGCAAAATTCTCTGTGTTTAATCATTTCTACTTAAAGAAGTTATCTTTCATATTCTTATAATGTCTTTCTTCTGTATTATCAGTAAAAACTAACGCTGACCTTCTCCCTGGAAGGTTAAACTGCTCACTCCTGTTTGAAAAGTTGGTGCTTTTTCTCAGAAGAAACGCTCCATATATGTGCCTGAAGCAATGAGGAGTGTGCAGTCTCTCCCACCCTTCATTAGGAAGACAGTCTTGGCGATGGAGATGCCGCCTGTACAGGGCTCTGCAGGAAAAAACTGTTTTCAAAGGTAACCTTGCCAAGGGCTCTGTTCTGTCTTGGCAAAAGGAAGCAAATTTTACCTTTCTACCAATCAGTTTGCTCTGCATGAGAAACAGGTGTTAAGGTATGAAATGGGGCTGTGAGTAGCAGCAAAATAAAACTTACCTAAAATAATTTTCATGTCTAAAAAAAAAAAAAAAAAACCAAAACAACTCTGAGAGATAGTAAGCCTGCAGGGCCGACATGTTTTTGTAAAATGCAAATCATGAAAAGTGGTTAAGGGATTAAATGCTCTTTTGCAAAAATGACCATGGAGATTATAATCATTAATTAAAATCATGTAAATAATTTTCTGAAAGAACTCTCCCTTTTTATCTCAGAGGTTCAAACAGTCTAATGGTAAAAAGGTTTAGTCTCAGAAGAGAGTCTCTAATTAAAACTAGAAATCTAGTATAATTAATAAGTGTCAGTCTGCAATCTTAACCACTTAGTAAAGGCATAGCAATCAAGTATTGTCGGTTTACAAAAGAAAGAAAAATAGAATTTCCCAAGAAAGTGAAACTTTCCTAGTGTCTCGTTGCAGTCAGTACAGCAGGTACCCAGGATGAGCCCAGGGCCCTGCTCCAGTGGGTAAATATCTTAATGTAGCTCAGAATGTGCAAGTTGTTTCAGTTCTTTCCTCCTTTGAGCTGTAAACTGATCTAAAAGTCAGCTTTCTGGGACTTAATTTGTGGCACATTTTGAATTCTCTAAAACTCCTAGATTCCTCATTTTTTCCTATTATTACCGTCACCCAAGGCGAGCCAGAACAAAAAGGACAAGACAAAAGTCAAATATATCCGTTTCAAATTTTGATTGCAAGTCTTGTACCATTCCTGTGCCCATCTCCTTGCAGTGAACGCCCAACTCTTCAGCAGCTTTACAGATAATAAGTTTAAATTTACCCCCAAGCAACAGCTCACAGAACAAGAGGAACCAATTTCTATGAGGCAGCAGCCGCAGAGCCAGAGGCATATATCACCAACCCTCTCTGTCCGAGGAGTCCTTGGTATCTTCCTTTCCGTATTCCACAACCTGCAGCATCTACCTGCAGGTCCTAGGGACCTAGCAGAGGATGAAGCCATCCTAGACCCAAGAGTGGAGGGTGGAGCCTAGGCTTAGCCCTTCCTTCCCCTGCTACTGTACTGACCTACACTAAGGCTGAGTTTATATAAAGACTGTCTCACAACAGATGCTCTGCCTTGCTGCAGACCACATGTATGCAGATGGAATACCATTGCACTTGATAACACCAGAGAATAGGGCCTATCCATCAAGGAGAATTACCTCAAGAAAACCCCAGAGGATGGAGCTGGAATTGCAGAGATAAGAAAAATCTGAAACCTACTCAATGTGTGAGATTTTGTTCACAAGAGCTAGTTAAGTCCTAGATGAATGACTGAGAGTTGTTCTGTGTGAATGTTGCCTGTAATACAGATAATCCAACTTAAAATATGAAAAACATTCAGATAATCCAACTCAAAATATGAAAAGCATTCAATCAATTGTGCAGAGAAATACAATGCACTGTGATGGAGATAGATATGCATTTGTTCTTCCTTCAAGCATGGTCTGCCTACCCACTGAGTTAGTGCTAACACACACCATAGCTGATGACTCTTCAGGGTCAACCCTGTCTGTAGAGAGCCACCTCACTCCAGCAGTAACCCACAGCAGTGACAGAGCCATGACAAAGTAAAAGGAAGTCTATTTTCCCAGGAAGAATACTCTAACAGACAAAACTTGCTCCAAAGTCCTGCCTAGTTTGGCCTAGTATGTTAGTTACTTAGGACAAAATGCCTACAATAAGTCAAATCAAAGGAGAAAAAACAGTTAGCCCACTGTGGCAAGGCAGAAAATGTTGGAAGGGTATAGTGGTGCCAATTCATGACAGCCAGAGGACAGTAAGAGTGACGGGTAGGAGCCAGAGATGAAATGTAGCATTCAAAGGTATGCCCCTTCCCCCAAAACAAACTACTCACTCCCACCCGGCCCCTCCTCCCACTATTCACTTCCCAATAGTGTCTTTGGTATGTGTTAGCCACTGATGCAACAGAACCCTCACAATCAAATAACCTTTTAATGGCACCAGGAGCTCAGGATCAAGCCTTCAATATACAAGCCTTTGGGGGGTGATATTTCATATTAAAGCCACAGTAGGGAATCTTCGTGCATCTATCATTTTGAATTTTATCTCTACCCAAGCATCCTCCCTTTACGATTACTCTCATAAACGCTGGTTCCTAATAACCCAGTCAACCAACTTCAACTTCCAACTGATACACTCTTTTCTTTTTTACACTGTAACAAAGGAAAAAAATCAGTTAAACAAAAGAGAAACATGGAAGAAAAATCCTCAGTGACTCCTATAACCAAAACCCTGCTTCCTGCCTCCCTTTCAAAACCATTCTTTAACAGTTCTTACGACAGAAATGCACTATTAAACAATAATAGCTGCTGAGAACATCCTAAAAATAGGCAAGGCTGTGAGAAGTGGGATGGTTTTCATAAGTCACCAGTTTTATCAATGTAATTTTAAATACAGCAATGGACACTTCTTTGTTCTTTCACATTAAGAGTCTAGGGAGGAAGTTTTGGTAATAAGGCTTGAACCAAAACTTGCTGTGACGCAATTTTCTTTTAAGTAAGCTCCCATTGAAAAATAGTATAGTAAAGATGGTCATCCACTTATATGCTAGGGATGCCAATGTTCTTGAATATTGTTAACAGCATAAATGATTTTGGTGAAACAATAATTTACACTATCTTCTTTATCTCGCTAGGACCTTTCTTGCTGTAGTCTGCAGAGACATCCATGTCACAAAACCCAGAGACACTCATCATTCATCCTTGATGCCCTCTTCCAAACATTCCTACGCCCTCAACACTTCTCTACCTTTGATTTTTACCCCTTTGTCTCCTGTGGGCCTTCCTTCATGTCCTCTGTGGACTGCTGGCCTTAGCCTCATGTCCTCTGTGGACTGCTAGCCTTAGCCTTGTCTCCTTGGGCAGCTTTGGTCCTCACAGCCCTACCCATGACTCTAAAGCAGTACCTCGTTGTAGACCCTATGAATATGCACTACCTCGTCGCAGCTGTGTGAGATGTACACACATCTTTCTTGTAGCAGGACTGCCTCAGGAGACCTCATTTCTCTCTTGCAAAACTGAACCTCTAAAGGGCCTCTCTCAAGTTCCCTGCCTCTGGTAAGTGGCATAGATACTCATTATAAAATCCCTGAGAGCAAGAGCCGACATTTCTGCCCCTTCCATCTTCCTCAATCCAGCCCTGTCTAGTCTCCAACAGCTTCTAGGACCCACATCTCCTCCAGAATCCAGAACTCCCAGGGGTGACACGTGTTTCCTCCCCCAATCTGCTCCTGTAGGTACTCTCCTTTCACATGCTCAGACCTTTTTATGTCAATTAAAAGCTTTACCGTGGTAACTTTGTTTTTGCTCAGGACTGCTTGAGAAATTTCCTGCATCTTCATAAAGTATTTGTCTAATTTTGCTTTGGTCCTCCTTACGCCTACAGTCTTCATTCAGTGCCTCATACATGGAAGGCACTCTAGTTTAAAGGTACTCCACATTTTCATGTTTGATTGTGGCACAATAAAGCAAAGCCATACACCCCCTCCTCCAATCTTTACATTGTCTTTCAAGAATGGAAATCCCCAAGTCTAACCACGCAGCCTGATTAAGACTAACTCTTCCGTGATGCCTTCCTAACTTTTGCTCTCTATGGTCCCCTCCTTTTCAACCACAATATTTCTTATAACACAGGTTGGTAAACATTTTCTCTAAGAGCCTACTAATAAACAGTCTGGGTTTTACAAGTCGCAGGCTCTCCCTACCACAGTGACTACTCTGCCGCTGAGACATGAAAGTATCCCAGATAACAAGGAAATGAGTGAGCACAGCATTTAAATAAAACTTTACTCACAGACAATAACTTCAAATTTTACCATAATGGTTGGTCTTGAAATTTTCTCTTACAACATTTTAACTCTTGAAAATGTAAAAGCCAGTTTTAGCACTGACTATACCAGAATTGGTTGTCCAGGTTTGGCTTAGAAACTGGAGTCTGGTTCCACCATGCAAAACACAACAGGGGTGTTCCAAATGCAGTCCTGTCAGAATGCGATCCAAAAATGGAGAATTCTGAATGTTTGTGAGCACACTCCAAAAACAATCGAGACAAGAGCCTCGTGACCTCAGTTTCTTCAAAACACAGAATTGTGCTTGGAATGTGTTTCCATGCCTCTCCCAGGTGTGGTGGATTCAATTAGATGTTTATATGCCTCTACGAAAAAAATGTGTTCTAGCCACAGGTGGCTTGTCCTTGTGGTTATACACAGCTTGAACTCATGAGAACTTTACTCACGTGACCTTCCTTAACCCTCAGAGTATAAATAATTGGAGGCCCTGAATAAAGACCACTGCCACATGAGACTTTAAGCGGTTACATGTGTCTTGCAGCTTTATTGTGTGAGGGGTTTTCTATATCTGGAGTTTTCAAATACATTAATTTTATTTTGTAGGCTATTAAACAATAATACAATACCCTATATTTATGCTTTGTCCATACACTAAAATAACTAATAAATTTACTGTGTCTCCCAAGTTTTACTTTTTGTTTGTTTTCTTACCATGGAGGAACATCTAAAACAAACAATATATGGAGTTCACTGAAAACTGCTACAACTTAAATTAGAGAAGAAAGCTGTTAAAACCAATTAAATTTTAATGTAGCAGTCTTACCATCTATAACTACTTATCCAAGGCAAAGCACACATTTTCCACCATGTAGTGTATAAACCTGGACAAAATAAAAATAAAACAGAACAACAGCAGCAACAAACCCCTTCTGAGAGCAGAGACTGACACTGCATAGCAACTGCCATCTAGAGCGCACTACACACAACTACAGCAACATCAGTAATTATCGATCACAGGGCCTTGCCATATGTACAGCAACAAGTACACTATTTCTTTAAATGCCTCTTTCTTCAATAAACTCAAGTAAATGCTACATACATTTAGCTGGAATGACAAAATTACAGCAACAGAAAGCTCATTTCTCTGTCTTCTACTCCTTGTTCTATGTGCAATTCACCGAAAGGGGAGGTCCGCTCTGATTTCTGCTCCCTTTAACACATCGCCGGCTTGCAGACCTTGCTGTGTGTTTCTGGTTATGATTTTCCCCAATGCTGTTTGTTTCACCTTACTGATTCTTTGACAAGTTGTTAAATATGCTTCCTGAGACCAGGATCAGGTATCATGGCTTTGCCTGATAACTTATACATACAACATGCACACCGTTCACTCTGATGAACCTGTGTTAGCAAAGTGAGTCCAGGGAAATGGTCTACTGCCAACAGACCTCAATGAATCCTCTCTTGTGGAATTTGATTAAATATGTTCCTGTTCAGTTGGGAAGTATGTAAGAATTCTTATACCTTTTTAGTGTTTTCTGCACAATATAGTGTAGTTTAAATGTATGGTTAGCAAAATAAAATACTTATTTTAGCAAGAGTAAAAATAACTTACAACAACATATTTTCCTTTGTTACCTTAAGCACTACACACCTCTGCCTAAAAGATGGGAGTATACATACCCCTCTGTTCATACTGTGACACCGGCTCTGCCTGCTTCACCATCTGCTAGGCTAAGACAAACTGGGGATTCAGATGCTGTGGTTCTAAGTCCATATGTTTTTACAGACTTAAACTTATTTGAATCTAATGTTAACTTCTGGTTTAAAATTACAGTATATTTGCTGTGATTAAAGAAAAGACAAACTCTACAAAGCTTTTTCCTGATATGTTTGGATCAGTCCATATCTGCCATGTCTTCTGGGGATGCTTAGAGAAGCAGGGAATGTGAATGCGATGAGAGGCACTAAGAGCAGGCTCCCGTACCCGAGGAATGACTAACACTACCCTACCGTAAACCGATTGTAGAACTTGTCTTTCTACTTCCAAAAATTATCGACAGGTCTTTTTAAAAGATCTCTTCAAGTATGTATCCAGAGATGAGTATTTTCCAAGGAACACAATGAAAATGAGGAGCACATATTGTTGAACATATTGTTAGAATTTAGGATGTACATTTGAAGAATCTGATTATTCCTGTTTTGTTACCAAATAGGAAAGAACTACAAATATACGGATTATAGTACCACTTATTTTATCTACAAATTAAAAAGCAATTAGTAATCTGAAATACTTACTCAGAGAAATAACAAAAGATTTCAATAGGGCATTCCTAAACCAGATAGTTAGATAAATAATCAACTACTAATAATTTAAAAACTAACCTTAGTCATACACAGATCTCTTTACTAACTATTGTACTCTATATAAGTTTATCATGTACAGGTCTAAATATTCCTTCAAAGAAGAAACAATGAAATTTAATTTTGACAGTTTGTTGACAAAATTCTTAAATATTTCAAAATTTCATTATTTCATATTCTATAGTCAACTCTTATAATGCTGCTCTTATTTAAAATCTCATTCTACTTTCCAGAGGAATGAAATTCTATGAATTAATGGACTAGTCAGTTTGTACTGAGTGGCTGGCCCCACCCATAAAGAAATGTGGTCCAGCCCTGGGCTGGCTTCTTTGACAAAGAGAAAGGAACCTGAAGAGAAACAAAATCTAAGCCTCAATAACCAAGGATTTCCTATGGGCTTGCAGTCAGGATTCTCTGTGAAAAGCTGAAGAGGCACCTTACCTCACTGCCCACTCCCTACGGGTGGCCAATGGGGAAACCTAAACATCAGATCATAGCTGGCATTCTGGAGGAATTTCCTTTCCAACTTCCATTTCATAAGCTTACACTGCCCCCCCTTCTCCTTTACTCATTTTGTTGCATTATATTTGTAAAAATTATAAGCAGACCTCAAGAATAAAATGGATCTAAGAGTAAGTAAAATACAATAAGATTTGAAATCTTTAACTCAGTGGGCTGTCTCTGAATTTACTATTCATTTTAAAATATAATGTAAATGCCTGGTTTTTAAAAGATACTCAAAAATCAAAAACCACACATTCATGATCTTGGTCCATAGCCCTTAATTCAGGTATGTAGATAACCCTTTGTAAATCTTGATCACTTGTTGTTCTGAAATGTAAGCATAAAATGTCTAGTTTAAAAACCAAAATCTGTACTTGCTTATACTATGTTCTCTAGAGGTAGCACAGTTAAGCTCTCGGATCCTAATTTCTGACTGATTAATTTCCTAGAGGCCAGGTGCAAAGCATGATCCCTGCCCTCAGAGGTACATGCTTGCATCAGTCAAGTCCTGTACAAACTGATCCCTGTGGCCAGTAAGCTAATCAAGAAATAAGGGTAAATCATGAGGGAAAACCCATTCTATGAAAACCAGTCATCATCCTTCTGATTAAAAGAATAAAATTAATTATGTATCTCTACATATTTTATGTCTAGAAACGTGTTGAACATCTGAGAATGTGGTAATGTTCTAAGGAAGGGAAACTGTTACCTCATCAAGCTTGCAGGGGATGGGGAGAGGGTCCACCAGACAGTGAACGCTGTCTAAAGAAAAAGAAAGGGGGATTTCTGTTGAACTTCACCTCTCTTCTGTGTTTGTTCAATGAATGTGGAAACCATCTCTAAATTTGTACGTACCCAGAAGAGCAGTGTTTAGAAATTCCTCTTTCAAGTGAAAAATGGGCCTCGGTGCAGAGCACAAGGCTACTTGCATGAATGTCAAAGCTAAAACCTTTAACCCTCATGTTAAAGCGGACAGGCGAGAAGGTGGAAAAGGGGCTGGTACCAAGGAAGAGTCGTCTCACGTCGTCCCCGCACACTGGGTTTTAAGGACTTTTCAGAATGTTTGAGAGCTACTAGAAAAATAGTTCTGCCAAACGTCATAAGGTGGAAAAACAAAAAGCTCGGGCTTCTCAGGCCAAATATCCAGCTTTGCTCTAAGTGAGTTCCATTTAAAAGTAAATGCCGACACTTGCTGTAATCCTGGCACTTGCAAAGTGGCAGCAACGTGAGGATTGAAAAATTCAAGGTTGGTTTTGCCTGCACAGCAAGGTTTCATTTGAAAATTTCAATGTCAGCCAATTCTGATAGTTCTTATCTGTAATCCCAGCACCCATCAGGCTGAAGCAGGAGTGCCCCCAGCCCCAGGCAGCTGACTATGAGAGTTAGAATATCTGTCACTAAAGACTCAGAACAAAAACACAAACAAATTATAACATCACATGTCCACAGTGGGTGGAGCAAGGGCTTTTAACATCAATGTGTCTAGAGTGTTCCTCAGCCTCTACTTCTGAAGAACTCAAAATAACATCATACAGTAAGACAGCAAAGTTGCTATCTACATGAAAAAAGTATGGAGGTCAGAACTCAGAGTGTGGTAAGGTTTTTTTTTTTTTTAATTATAACACATGACATTTATTTTATATTTTCTACATTGTTAAAAAAATGAAAAGTGGCATTTATGCCCATTATGTGGGAAATTCAAGTCACATAAAATTTAAGTAAATCATTTTAGTAAACTATTCGCAAACACATTATAGAAGTCTTCCCCAGTCCTAATCATCCATCTCACAGAGCACAGATAAATTGTAACTAATAAACTACACAAAAATGTTATCCAGTGATTGTCTTAATAATTTTCTGTGTTGTTTCAAACAATCTTAGGAACATGTGATGTATTAGAAATCTATTATATAAAATTCAGCCTGTTTTTATTAAAGGCCAGCTAATCAATAGTGAATCTAGCTTTATTTTATTCACAATGAGAACTTATGTGATGATAAATGGCACCGTTCACAGCGCTTTCACCTGCTAAGTCAGACGCCAGAATAAAATGACACAACTTCAATTGCTAGAAAGGAACTGGGAGGCCTGTATGAAGAGAGCTGCCCTTTGACAAATGAGGAAAACTGATAAGTCAATTTCCAGGACAGGTGAAATCAATGCCTGGCACGGACAAAACCTTCAAACCAAAAATGACTTTGAAAATGTAGACAATATTGTTTTTGAAAAAAAAAATTAAATCCAAGGAGTTGAACTGCTCTACAGCTATATGAATAGCATGATTACCACATCAATCAATCTACTTACTGGCTTAAAATTGTTATACTTGCTTGCAATTCCAGAAAGTTAAAGAGTCCAAAAAAACAGGACAGGAAAAGTGCACACACACACACACACACACACACACACACACACACACACACACACACGGCAGAACAGTAATCAAACACAAAGCATTGCATTTAATGTTATTCATAAATGTTGACTGCCTTTTGCATATTCGCTGAAGCATTGACTCATTTAGGTATGAAAAGCCCACACATGAAGAAACTCGGTAAGAGAATATTAATTTGTCATCAGTAACACTTATCATGTACAAAAAGAAAATATAGCATTTTTCAAAGTGTGCAACAGATCTTAGCTTAGTCGGTCACTTACACAGGAGGACCTGAGTGCTACAAAGCCCGATTGCCCCTAAAGCATCTACGGTGGCTGTTTAGTTACCGTAACCTATGTAAATTATCTCAGAAAAGATCACCAAAAACTTGCTCATGGTCGCTGAAGTGAATGAAGAGGACAGAGTGAGCCCAAGCACAGCAGGAGACGGGATGGGAGAACACAGTCAAGCTCCGCCTCCAAACTACATCAGGTTAGCCCCAGGAAAACAGGGATTTGGCGCTGGAAGGCAAAGAGAAGAGCCTGTGTCTTTCTTATTTGAGAGTGAGGTGTGGAAGCAACAGGGGAAGAAGGAAGGAGTTACCTGAGCAACCAAGGACAGGATGAAGTTCTGGGCCAAGAGAAGCTCAGTCAGCACAAGCATTGGGAGTTACTGTGCATTGTGCAGGAGACATAACGCCAGCCTAGAGGGTGTTGGCGAGCGAATAAAGAAAGGGAGGAACTGACCAGATTATTAGACATCTCTAGAGACGATGTAGTACTATAGAATCAAATTTACATGCCATGCCTGTGTGTGTGCGCGCGTGTGCGTTTGTAGTTGGATAATATGGGTACAATTCTATTCTATAAACATTAGATATATCTTAAAGACTATAGTTTTAACTAAAAAATTTAAGAAACTCATCTTTGCATAACAAAGTCTTTCTGTTTATTCAGATTCAGCACTATCTTCAGAGAAGTTTGACAACCTACCATTTCTTTCCATCACATCATATATTACATTTTTTAAATACACTCTATACTGCCAATAAGATTTTAATTATCTTCCTGTGATACCTAGAATGTAAGCTCCATATGATAGGGCACTTACATATCTTACTCACCACATGGTCTCTTAAACTGACAGAAACACTAAATAACTATATGTTGAATGAGTATGTGGACACCTGTATGGACAGATGGATAGGAACACTGCAATTCCATAGAGCTTCAAAAGTATGAAATTACTATATATATTCTGAAAACACTAGGAATTTAATATAGGCTATTATATATTACAGATCCTATTTTCATATCTATAAACATCTATGAACTTATAGTAGAACTAGCTTTTTTTATATTTTATTTAGTGTTGTGGGTGTGTGTGTGTGTGTCTTGTGCATGCCACACTGTACCTGTGGAGGTCAGAGGACAGCCAATGATGTGAGTTCTCCCCTCAGCCTGGGGGAGCTGAGGCTCAAAGGGTCAGTAGCAGGGTGAGGCCATCCTATAGTAGGTCAGCTTTCAAAGACGGGTTAAGAGGGAGTCACCTCTTTTTAATTTTTTAAGTCAACCTGTCACAGAATTGAGTGTTGATTTTTCCATATACTAAGGGAATAATGCATGAGGGTGGAGAGGGTGGCAGTGTATGGATACCAGGCAGTGGTGGTACTGGCATCAGCCCCAGTGCTTAGGAGGAAGAGGCAGGAGAATTTCTGTGAGTTTGAGACCAGCCTGGTCTACAAAGTTAGTTTCAAGACAGCCAGGACTGTTACACAGAAAACCCTGTCTAAAAAAAAAAAGAAAAAAAAAAAGGCTGGAGAGATGGCTCTGTCCTCTGATATTCCAGACTAACTTTGTCATATATCACCACACATACCAAACAGGAAAGGGCACAATTTGCTGGAGTTTGCCTCTCCTGCCATATGGTCTGGGAGTGTGTGTGGGGTGAGGGGAGGTATGGATCAAACTCAGGTCTTCAGACTTAGTGGCAGGGACTTAGTGGCAGGAATCTGTTGGGCAGCCTCTCGGCCTCCAGCCTGACAACTTTAAACAGATTTTTCTTGGCGTAGACTTTTCATCCTTAGTGAAAATGCTACTTCCCTTCTGGCACAGGCAGGACCTGTTTTGCACAGGCATTTTACCTCTTATCAAAATAACAAGAAGAGAAGTTAGTTACAACTTCCTGTACCTATAGTTTTTCGAGTTCTTTAAAATCAAATTAGTTGAAATTCCACAGAATTTGCTGATAAGTTCCTATTTTCATCATATTTCCTTCTCTGGATGCTACATTAATCAAACATTCCCACAGTGATCAGACATTAAACATGAGAATTCTTGATCATGTCTTGATCGCTTCATAGACCTGCGTATGTCTGATACTGGTTTACTAGCATACATTTCAATATACTGTCATTTTCTATAAATAATCTGTAACAGATTAAGACATTCTAATTATTCTAAGGGCCTAAACATTTCGGGTATCAAACTAATTGATAGCACAATTTTAATATCCTCATTTATAGCAAGTATAGTACATGACATCCTACCAGTAAAAAAAAAAAAAAAAAAAAAAAATGATCTTTTGCATTTGTAGCCTTACCTGCATAGCATAACTTAAAATTACTAAAGATTTTAGATTTTAGATTTTTCAAACTTCATTTCTCTAGTTGAAAAAATTTCATCTTATGAAACTGTGATTTTTTTTTTTTTAACAAACCATAAAATACTTTGGAACATTTTATTGTGAAGAATTTCAAACTTCTAAATAGTAGAAGACACACTATGGAGTGGCTGTGTGTGTCAATCAGATCAATTAACTTATGACTAATTTTGGTTGACCTGCTTACCCCTCCACCAAACTGTTTTTAAACAAACAGCAATAGTTATTTCATTATATTTCTATTTCAACATGTATTTCTGAAAGATCAAGCTGGTAAATATTTCAATAATGAAGGTTTTTCATGGTTCTATCTAACTATTTACACCATGTCAAGATTCTGTTTTAAAACACAAGATTAAAATATTTTTAGATGGTGGCTTTCTTGGTAATTTACATGTCAACATTAAGGACCTTCTGTGATGGAAGTGTGCCCGGAATCCTTAGGCTCTTTCTGACAGGCTCTAACTGTGACATTTACATTCCATTTTTTTAAAAAATGAGAATGAGGAAAGAAAGGAAGTTGTAACGTCACATTTAATCAGTCTTGTGAGCTGAAAAATTTCTTCGTTTCTTTGCATTCAAGGGGAAGCTGTTCCTAAGATCAACTCATTCTTGGAATTGAGATGCACGGAGACAAATTTAGACCTTTCACTCCAAATACAGATGGAGCTGTAAACATAAAAAATCGGAACATCCGAAGTTCCACAGGAAAAATCTGTGATTACCACAGCTTTCAGGGGCGACGTTCTGAGCAGAGAAACACCGAGTGTCATCACTGCTCTACAGTTTAGAGAGTTTGTTCTTGAAGTCTTCGATGTGAATTTCGGAGAGCTACCAAATAAAAATGTAGGGCTATGCCATTTTTACATCAGCTACTTGCTTCTGGGTATACTTAGAGGGGAGAGGAGGCATTCAGGAATTTCCTCAGACCTTTGCTTTAAAGGTCTCCTCGTGAATGGAATACCATACAGCAAGACAGAAGTCCAATGTGTGTACACAGACCTCTGTCCATGAGCCAAGCTTTTATTTTCAAAGAGACACAGGGCCTTCTTTTTGAACAATGCCATGGTTAGCTCAGCATACTGACTCAGGGCCTGTGCCAGGGCATTTAAGCCTTTGGATGTTATACTATTCATTACTCCAAATGATGCTTGCCAAAGACCAGACTGAACCCACTCAGTACAAAGTTGGCACTGGGCACAGTCAAAGGAGGTCAAGAAAAACATGAACAAGTGTTTTATATGCAGAATCCAGCTCCTGGCAGTTACTATCAGTGTAACAGTTCCCAGCCAATTCCTCTCATTTAGAAAATGGCTTCTGAAAAGACTGAGTCACCCCTCTGCTGTAGTTCAACATTAGCTGATAGAAAAGGGGAGGAGATGTTTATAGTTATTCTAAGATATACTTTATGATTATAGCTGTCCATACAGACTTTCTCTCTGCTTCCAACTGTATGAAAGATGAGGAAAGAAAGAGATTGAAAGTACCAACTTCTAATACCAATCTGTGGCTTTTAGTAACTAAGAAAAATCACCAACACTATTAACAATATAGGATTGGGGTTTACTGCGCATGTCATTTAAAAGCCAGGAGAAATGCAGTAGACACACACACACACACACACACACACACACACACACACACACACACACAGAGCCCAAAAGTTTCAAAATAAACATCAGAAAATCAAGTGTCCCCCACTCAGAAACAAAAATGACACATCTGAAGGAACTCTACGTGAATGGGCACAAGGAAGACCCACTCCAGGGATGTAAAACTCAGTGTGGGACAGACTACTGTACAAATTGCTGGGGCTCCAATGAGATGAGTTAAAATCCATCTGAGCAGCCTGTACCGTAATTGAGGCTTGAGGAGCTGGATTGAACATGGAAATCTGTATGACAGTATTAGACAGCCCAGTCCCCAAACGTGAAAACTCAGAAGTAACGGGCACCATTTTTAAATACTAAAATTGTTAGTCTCAAATCATTTCCACTTTCAAATTAGGAAAATAAATTATTACAAACTTTATTTCTTTTGACTAAAATAGCTCTATTTCTCCCATTTTTAGAGTCAAGGCAACAAAAATCAAGAATGTGGTAAGTAAAGAAATAGCTTTCCAATCAGACAGACTGAACCAAATCTTCATTCACCAATCACTAGGATCTTAGTCAAGATATTAAAATCTTTCTGAGTGACAGAACCCATATCTACAAAAGAAGAATAATGCCTACAATGTTGCTTTAGACTTGAAGTGTGTTTGGTGAACATCTTTCCATCTCAGCTCCAAGCACTCTGGAGACACTGTCACTGTGGAAAGGGTTCTCGCCCTGGGTACCCATCTGCCCTTATTCAGGCTCATCACTGCCCAGCTGCTGATGTACTCTACCAACGAGCGAAACTCAGAAGATTAAAACCTTCAGGAGAATATATTTCATGCAAGCAATACTTGAGACTAAATTTTCTCTGGGTGTCACTAATGTTTAACTGTTAAAGAATATGCAGCAGAAGAAATATGTAAATAACACCTTTTATAAGATAGAAAAATATGACAAAGCAATTTTTCGTGACTTTTTTTTCCAGTCAATGATACGAAGAATGTAAGGCAGACTTGAGAGTAAACAGAAGTCTGAACATTTGCTGATGGGGGCACAAAGGACATGGTAAACACCACTGTGGAGCCAATGGTGGAGGACATTTGCCTTCAGAATTACTGAGTAGTTTTCAAATGTGTGTAACATGTTGTAAAGAAGGTTAACTACTTCCTTTTTTTCTGTCTCTAATGGTTTTATTTTATGTGAGCCAGTTAATCTGCCTGGGCTCTGCTTAAAGCCATCAGCTGTGAAGTCACTTGGGTAGAATTTGGAAAGCAATCAGAGCAAAAGACACCCATTTTATCAGCATTACACACGAAGGTGCCTGTGCTTAGTCGTGCACTTTCTGATGCTTCAGCCTACTTTCTGCAGCTTACAGTGTGAAGCCTCAGTCTCTCCAGTCCCCAGTGGCAAAGAACTTCAACATTCAAACACCTTTCACTTGGAAATAGAGAAAACCAAATCACATATTTGTTGCTGTTCTTCAAATTATTTTTTTCATAAATAATCTGTGACTCAATATATGTAATATGGATTGTTATAAAACACTATGATATGATTTTAAAAAGCAATTCAAATAAAAAGTAAACAAATCTGGTGAGAAGAACCATGTTTAGCTTTATGTCACGCTGTCTATTTTATCTGCAGATTATGCCCTTGCTGTTTCAAAACAAAGATGTTTCCCCCTTGTTTCCCACAACAGTCCTCTCTTCTCCTTTGATGGAGGTGCTCTGGAGGTCAATGCAGCTTTTATCATAGTTAGAGGATGATCTAGTCCTTGGTAGCTCTGCATGGGCTGCTTGCATTTACCTCCCAAATAGTTCCCACTCATCCAACCTCCCTCAGGCTCTCTGACCAAGTCACTTTAAAAATTGGAGGTTCCCCCTCCCTGTTGATCTTCTCCTTTTAATTCCTTTCTCTGATACCCTCTCCTCCATGTCACAAAGTAAACTGTGCAAGCCACTATGCCTATAATGGCCTTCTCATGTTTCCTTCAGCAACTGGGTCCACTCCCTCCACTCTATTAATTTACATGTAATTGTACTGCTCAATGTCACTTTCATTAGAAAGATGACCTGCGTTTAAAATAATTAATCAATCTTCTAAGACTTCTGCATTTGTACAACATCAATCTAAGCTGCAGGCTCAAAATGTTCAATTAAATGTGCGATGCTCATTGAGTGTCTCCTACATAACTGGCCTCTGCGCATCTCTGATAGGGAAGGAAAAGCTGAAGAGCTTAAGACACGGATTGTGCCTTCCAAGAAGCTTATTTTCATTAGAGAACTAACACACATGAAAAGTTAACAGGGGACAAACAACAGATGTGAGGAGCAGCATCCACTGAGCTCAGCAGACGAGATAGTGCATGTTGCATGGTCCTGTTGTGTGAGTGGTATATGTGGCTATACACTACAAATAAGCAGAAGGATGCTTACAAGATCTTTGGGGAGCAGAATATACTAATCTCTTCATGGAGTTCTGCTTTTGTTCATTTTGTTATTGTTTGGGGGGTGGTTCTTATGTATAATAAAAAGTAACTTTTTATAAGTTAAAAAAAAAAAGAAATTTCATAGAGCAGAATGGACCTTGAACGCCAGGTAGAAGGGTGGTGGCTCAGAATGAGCAAAATAAGCGGAAAGAATGTTCCTGGGGCCTCTGAAAGACTGCAACCATGCCAGCTTGGCTTCGAAAGATGAATCACAATCACGCAAAGCTCTAATGGGAAAGTCTGGCTGTTGTGAACTGGCAGGGCTTTGACATTATGCTGCTATTATGACATTAGACCTTGCGTATGTTCTCAGAGTTGCCTCTCACTACAAAGGCGGCCCAGGAGCAAACACTTCTCTTCTTGGATGCACACCCATGTTCTAAGTGTAAACAGAAAAAATATGGAAAAGAGCTTTTAAATGCTAGAAAATAAAGATCTATGTTCAACCCAAGTGTCTGTGAAGTGCAGTGTCTACCTCATTGCTCATCCTGGACGAAGCACAAAACTCCCTTACAGAGGGACAGGGTAAAATACAAGCTCACTTTTCACTATTTACTGTTGACACAACTACTTCTGATGTTAACCAACAGTCAGAAAGGAAGAAGGGTCACTTAAAACTCTATGCTATTTTAAAAGGCCATTAGATCAAAATTACTATCTCTTACTTACTAAAAACCATACATGAGTAAAAAGGTCAGAGATAGAAAAAGGGGAAATCAGTCTGATGTTCTAATAGATTTTCCATGGAATTTTCTGGTCATCACCAGAAAGAAGGATCGATGATGCTATTTTAAATTGTGGGAAACTGAGGCCCATAAAAGTGAAGAGACAGACTTGCTCACAATTGTTGAAGCAGAAACAAGTCAGGTAGAACTCAAAGCCAATGGTAATTTCATGTTCCCTTCTCTTATGCCTTAACTAACAGCCCTGTATGTACTCGAGAGCAAACGGGTGTGGAACACACTTCAGCTAGGGTCAGCCTTACCTATACCAGACATCTAGAGAACAGGAGAAGAGCTGGACTGTTGCCTTTTCTGCTACCTTGCCTGCTGCTCTGAAACTGCTCGACCCAACCGTGGCCCCTCTGGTTAATAACCTTGGGTTTTCTAGGTCTTTTTTTTTCCTGAAGTTTTCTACTACTGAGCTAAATCCCAAGTCCTCTGCCTTGCTGAGAAAAGAAATGCTGAGGTCATTCCCCCATGGAGAGAACAACAGGCATCCGAGATAATCCACACTAAATGGATTTTTTTTAATTCTCAATCTTCAACTTCTTTATGGTCTGCCTGTGGTTTATGAGGCCTTCTTTACGTGGCCCTTACTCTCATTGACACGTAACTGTCAACCATTCAGCGCTGTCCTACTTACAGGAGTTACAGAGTGTAAAAGAACTATTTTTAAAAGAATTGTTCTAGAATTTTGAGTGCAAATCTTCAAAACAAGCAACACTGAAATTTTCTATAGTCATTATAGTGACAAAATAGTAGATTCTCTTTATATTCTAAATCCTTCTACATAGAACATTTCCCTGTACCATTTTTTTAATATGAGGAAATAGCAAAAAGTAATGAGCCAGAAAAATTTTACAAAATATATCTTATCTCGTTACTGAAACAAAATAAGCTTGGACAATACTTAGCACCTGAAACCTCCATTGCTTATGTGCTGTGGTGAGAAGCATGTCAGGAATGACACATATACCAAGACAAGCAGCTTCACCTCACTCCTCTTGTTAAGTCTCCACATTGATTTAGCAGTCAATGCCCGTGGCTACATCCTCAAAACACCTTAAATCCAACCACCTACTGTAATCCTTGTTCCCACCAACAAACCCCACATGATCACTCCCTCTCAAACTGCTTCCACACTCCCTGATTTCTTTGCTTCCATCATTTCCCCAATATTAGCTACTCATCAGACATCACAGGTGACATATCCTAATAATTCTAAATATTATTTGTGAGGCATACATCAGATTGTGCTATGTTCCATCCAAAACCTTCCAGTAACTTTCTATCATAGCAAGAATAAAATCCATACATTTTCATATGATCCATGAAATCCAAAATAACCTGCCTCGCAGATAGGACCAAAGCGTTATTTGTCCCTGGCTTCTCCACCAACTGCTTTGGCTGAGCACTGCCCTGTCTACTTCTCACCAATGTGCTCCTGTCTTAAAGATGTAGCTAGTCTACAGTGGGATTCAGGCATTACTGAGGGAGACCTAGAGGCATAGCTTTGGGAACTCAGGACTCTGGCCAGCCCCTATTAAAAACCTGGTTGCACACTGCCTGCCCTTCTGTTTTTTTCCTGCATTCTGGGAGAGAGGATTGACAGCATCACCGTGTGGGACAGTTCCACTCACCAAAAATTGCCTTAAAGTTCATTTTTTATATCAGCGAGTGTTTATATAAACTCCTTAGCAAGCATTAATAAGTATTAATCCTTTATATGATCAATTCCTATAACACTAGGTTATAGTGTTTCCTCATTTATTTACATGGCTTACTCCATGCCTTTACCCAGTGCTTCTCCTCTATAAAGGGCAGCCTCAGCATCCTTTAGAGGGACACTGCCCATCCCCTACAGACACTCAACCTGATGACCCTTTCTTACTGCTACCCAGTATTTGAAAAGTCCTTACTTGTTCACTTACATCCATCCACTGGACTGTAATTCCCCAGAGGCAGAGTCTCTATCTTCTTACTGGGGTATCTCCCCTATTATGTACAGTCACAAACATCACTAAGTATTTTCTGAATAAATGTGTAAACATTCAGGTAAATTTTAGTGAAAGTTCTCAGAAAACTATGAAGTATAAGTTCTTTGGACCAAAGTCCTTTGTATAGCCTCTGAGTTGAGTATATAAAATGTCTATACAGTGATAGATGAATTGAAGATAAGTATAGCCATTACATTCTCAAATAAGAGTTAGAACTGTATGTTTAAATAAAGCCATGAGTAAAGGCCAGGCAGGAAAAGCTTGAAACAACACTAAAGTTTTTCTACTGTAATTTCTGTTTTTTTTTTTTTTTTTTCCACTGAGTAGAGGGCTCCTTAGAAATCCTGCTTATAGTCCTATCATGCTGTTTGGTTCGCCACAAACTTAAAGGTACCAAAATGTAAAAGGGAGAAATGCAAGGTAAAGAGCAGCATCTGAACCAGAGGGCAAAGGACACTGGGGCACACTGATGGGCAGGCGTCACAATGTATGTCCTCAAGTGTGATGCCTTCATGTCTAAGCAAACACAGAGAGGAGGTAGTGTCTCCTGGTTTCCTCACCACTCTGCTCAGAGGTGTATCACAAAGCCTGTGAAAACTGCTCTCACCTTCCCCTGAACTGTCCTGACCGATAACAGGAAACCTTCTCTACCTCCAGTGAAGGCAGGGATTCTTATCTCTGAAGATGCAGAGACCAAAAAGATTCTGTACAAATAGGTTTCACAAATTCTCCCAAGTTGGTGAGTGAGTGACGACCATACCACCTTTCCATTCAACTCCATGACTATCTTCTTCTTCATCAAACCTAGCAAAAAAAGGACACATTGCTTTTCCATTTTCATTAAGTCTTCATTTTAAAAGCTGCTAATGCTGCATAAAACTGAAAATACTTTTCTCTTGCTAATCTATCTCTTGTCACAAAATCCTCAGCTATAAATGCAGCAATGGATAGGAAAGGAAAAAAATTATTTCCCTTACAAAGTAGAACACTTTTGAGTATCTTACTTCTAAGTTTCTCAGGCATGTAGGGCTAGTCAATTAAAATTCTGTATACACTGAATAAGACAAGTTATATAAATACAAGAATAATGTATGACTGAAATGTTTTGCTGTACCTTTGATAATGCTACTACTTTTATAGGAATCACTTTTCTAATATTCAGTTCATTAAACCCATATGAGTGAGGGAGGTGGGAGGTATGGAAAGAACTCACCCACTCTTGAAAACAGAAAAAAAGATTTTTTGTCTTATAGTAAAGATTTCTGTCTACTGGACTTTCATGTGAAGAATCAATGCCTTCCAGGTCAACGAAGCAGTAAAGCATCATGGGTCCCAAGCATGAAGGTGTGACTGTTTCCACCCAGTTCTGATGCTGAGGCCCTAGTTAGACTGGCTTCCTGGACAGCCAAGCAGGCTCCCTGCTGCTCGATCTGCTCCTTTTCACTCACTTGTTTTAAAATTCATATGAGACAGGCCACTGGATCCAACAACACCCAGGCAGAATCCGAAGCATACTTTTGAATTAATCTCTTATATGCTTCTTTCTCTTGTGTTTAATTTGAAATAAGTTCTTCAATAGCACATGACATCTGTTGTTTTTAAATGCAAAAAATGTATTATTAATAATTAATAGTCTAAAACAGAGTATTTCCAAATAGAAAATTTATGGAATTTCTCAGATAGGGAATGACAAAAATAATTATAGTTCATTATTAACACAATGAACCCTTAAAAATGCTTGATGATGAGAATTAACTTTAATTAACAACCCTTTCTTAAGTCTGTTTAAATGTGAGTTCCTTTTAAGCACGTTCATTTCCACACAAAATGGGAAGGGATAGGGTTAAATAATTTCACTTTTCAAAATCTGAATAATGTAGTTTTGTTCCAAAGTACTGTTCATTTTCTTGTTAAAAGATTTGTCATTTATCATCACTCATCAATCCTGTATCGGTTTTCTACCCTTTTATAGTATTTTATTCTACTAAATGTAGCAGGTTTGTGCCTAAAATATTTGGCAGTACCACTGCTAACTATACTTAATCATTTAAGAAAAAAAAACATGCTCCAGCATCCTAATGAGCTTTTATGTTTCCTGTTATCAGCAAGTGGTTAGCAGAATGCGCCAACTGCTCTTAGGGCAGAGCAGCAACCTTCTTCCCGTCTACAGGAACACAGTGAAGATCCCACAGTCCGCACTGCCAATGAGTCTCTTAACATTGGACAATTGCAACAAGAAATCTTCAACAAGTGCCGTCCTGACCCCTTTTCTTTTGCTTCAGATCCAGCTGAGCAGCAAAAACTGCTTGAAATTCAGCAATCACATTTCTCACTGTTCCAGAATGACCTATTTCGCACTAGAATGAACCAGTGAATTCATACATATAAATAACTATCTTCAGACACTGCGTTTCAAAATATGAACAGGGATAAGCCAAAAAAAATGATAATAAAAAAGACAGAAAAAAAAAGAAAAAGAGTGAGAAGTTAGGGAATATATTTTTAGGTTTGATTAAATCAGCATTTTTAAACTTTTTGATATGATAATGGGGAAATAAGCAAGACTGTATAACATAGATATTACTGCTACACGTAAGGCACTTTGGAATTTTGTAAATTTATATATGACAATGCATGCAAATGGAGAGTATATAGCAGAGTATTCTTAATGTGCATGTATATAAACTGCCTTTTCTTTATAACTAAATAAAAATGTGTTGTTAGCATTTCTGAACAGAATATCCTGACAAATTACTGAATGGATATTTTATCCATAGTATTTATTGAATACTTTTTGTCCACAATATTCAATCATCTGCCAAATTTTGCAAGCAACAACCTTTTTAAAACTTTCTGATCCCTCAAAAGTGTTGTTTTTTGTTTTTCTATCAGTCTCCCAGTATATAAAAATGTACACGCTAGTCTCCTTATTAGAAGCTGGCAGTATTCTCCATCACTACTTCCAGCAACCAACAAAAGGGGATCACAGAGGAAACTCTCAAGCAATAAACATGGCCCTTGCGGCTACAGACATTTGAGCAGCGTGGCTAGGCCCACTGTGTGCCTCACATTAACACTGTGGCATAAACCTGTTGTCAGACAGTAGCGAAGGGGGATGCGCACAGGGATCTCGAGTAAGGAGACCCTGCACATGAGTAAAATACTAACCGACTGGGTATTTTGTCTGAGTTTGCAGACACCACAAAGGGGGAGAGACCAAGAATATTTGCTATAGTCATTTTAAAATGCCTAAGCTTGCATTCTGTGACTGTATCACAAATCCAATCAGAGCACAGAACTAAAAGCAATCCTTTGGGGATAACTGTCGTTGCTTAAGTTTTGTGTGCAGTGTATCACAGATGGGAGTAAATATGAAGGGAGGTAAAGATGAAGGCCATCCAGTGAAGTGGATGACAGACAGAAACGGGACAGAACAAGATGACTCCAAAATGAAATGTTATCCTCAGAAGCACAAGAGCTACTGAGGAGCCCCACAGACATTGTCAGCCTTGAAGGCTAAGCCGTCTTCCTGAGGACTAGTCCCACAGAGTGAAACACTCCTCACATTAAACGTGTTAATTCTTTGTCTCCTCTAAACCTGGAAGGTGTTCACCCAGGTCATCCTACTCAGTATTTCCTCACTCGGAACCAATCCTGCATAAAATAACAGCATGTCCAGTCCAGAAATGAGGTTGCACATAACTGCTTTCAGAAAACTGATTTTTCAAAAGGAAAAGTACAGTCAAACTGAAGAATAAATATGTAAAGTAATAAATGTTAGTTTGTGATTTTACAACTTTTACAAATAAAAGATACTTATAATCATATCAGTAGTCATTTAATAAATAAAATATTCATCTACATGTCTTTCCAGATATAGAAACACACTGTGGCAATAGACTGTACTTCAAACAGCAACCCTGCATAATGTATATGAAAGTCAAAGACCTTGCCTTGAATGTTGCTCTCTATAACACACACACAAACACATACACACACACACACACAAAAGCACCTCCCCAAAGTTTCTTCTCCATTTTGCAAAAGTAAAATGTGTCCATTTCACAAACCATAATTCCTCAAATTTCACTATAAATTATGGATTTATTGTGAATAGTGAGGATCTGTTCTTTCTAAGTTTGAATGAGTGCCTTAAAATTTACTTTCTCTAGATTCCAAATGACTATAAATTCAATATGACATCAATCAAATCATCATTTATATTAGTTGAATGTTGTTATTGAAAGACAATTAGGTACACATCACTAGTGTCAACAAACTAAGCAAGAAAATAATATTATAGCCAATAATGAGAAATAAAGCTGTCTGTTCACTGGCTCTATGCTGCTTGTGATGGTGCGGGGTGCTAAGTGACTTTTATACTCTTATGTGGACATTTGTTTTTCAAACTGTGTGTATCAGAAATACATTCAAAGGTGCAAAATCCTTCCTGAGACTGGGTGGAGCACACAAATGCTTGGCACACTGCAAATGTTTCAGGCTTGGTTAGCCTTGACATGCCTGAAAAGGAAAGTAGATGAAAGCTCCTGAATGCTAATCCCACTGCTTCAACTAGTCACCACATTTAAATTCGTACAGGAAACATATTTATCGTTGACTTAGACACTACATCATTTTTTAATATTGCTCTCCAGCTGTTGGATAGAATTTCATGTCCTAAGCCCAGAGAACCACAGAAAATGACAAACATGTTGCAGATTTCTTTTCTTATCTGGAATATTAAAAGAGATCCTCAAATCTTATACAGAAATACGGGGGGGGGGAGAGTAGCTATTTTAACCTAGTATGTACTTGTTTAGACAAAATCATAATTCCTAAGCAATTTTATAGATGATTGCATGAATTACCTGATAACTAGTAAGTTCCAGAAGGATGAGAAAGAGCTGGGAGTAACTACTGGAAAATGTAGGAAGCTACCTGCAGTGTCCAGGTGCAGAGAGTACCCAGACAGGATGGAAGCACTCACATCATGTAAATAATGTGGTCGCCTCTTCCTTATGCCAAGAGTAAAAACATGAAAGTTTGCACTACAAGAGAGAAAAATCTAGGAGAAACATAGAAACATAGGAGAAAACCAACCTAAATTGTTTTCAAAATCTGATAGTTGTAAATGGTGGTAAATTTATAGTAATTTTAAATTTTTTATTTAATTACTTAAACCAACATCTTAAAATCACTACTGGATTCATTGTTCCTAGATGTATCTCTGGAGTCATTACACACAAGTGTTGTAAAGTAGTATGAATGGAAAATAACAGACCCAGTCAGATGTAGCTCAGCTCAAGTTAGTAGAGAAAAGTTGGCATAAAGATAGAAATTTTCACCATCTTGCTATTTAAAAAAAAAAAAAGAAAATCTCAGATTTTATATTTTAAGCAAAATCAAACATCAAAAACGTTTTTCTTTGAGTAGTTTTACAAAATTACTCAGATTTGTAGGTGACATCAGCAATATAGTGATCCATCAGAGGTGGAAGGGAAGCCTCCCCTGGACTTTCTCCCATGGCCTGCTGCATTGGTCTACAGGTCCAGGCACAGTATGGAAGGAGTGTAAAAACTGCACCAGCCACTGTAGAGAATAAAGTGAGCCTGAGTCCACCGGAGTGCCTGAGTGCTTAGGGAAATTTTGGTTAGATGGGTAAGGCTGTTTTAGGAGGGGTTAAAAATGTTTGAGAAAATTAACATATTGGTTAGATTTAGTTTGAAACAGAAATGAATTTAGTCAATAAGACAATAGCCTGAAACGTTTTGAGAAATTCAATCTGTCAATTGTATAAGCTGATTTGATCACCTTTGAAGAAATAAAAATTGTTTTAAATATACCTCCAATAAATATATTTACCAATAATAAAAGCTTTGTAAATTCAGCTTAAAGGTTTATAAATATCCAGCTTTGTAACTTAAGGCTATTCAAAAAAGATTATTAATCATGATACCAGAAATGTTACTTATCTCTTACAGATTAAAAGTTCAAATGACTGTAAAACCACTAATTTCTACAATTAAGAGATGAGCACAATTCAAAATGAAAGAATTTTGGAAGACAATCATCTGAGAAACCTGAGATATTAACATTTTCCATGAGGGGATGTATGAAATCTGGATGAAAAATTATAAAAGCTAGCTTCCATGGCCACCCTCAGAAATTTCCCATATACAGTACTAAAAGTTTGTAAGAAGTCTTAGAATTTAAAAACAGGTTTCAATTCTTTGTTTTCGATAAGGAACTTAATTTAATGCGTATTGTCATCTTACAGAATAGATGTGACAGGGACCAGCTTAGAAACTGCTGTATTAGATAGTTGGACACAGATCCTTTGCAGGATGCTGGGTCCATAAGTAATGAAAATTACAAGGAACAGAAATTTTCATCATGTGGGGGTACCACATAACACTTGACAAAAGGCTACCTTATCAAGATGGGATGATCTGCCCCATGACATTTCCAGGGCCCTCAGAGAATTTATACCTTTCTCACAAACATACCATAGCCTCTCCCCTTAAAACACAGACATACACATGGACTCCACTAGTAACTAAACTCTTAAGGCTTCCAAATCCTTGTCACCAATTCCAGTTTCTGTCACTGCCTGACTGGTATATATGAACTTGAACTGAACATCCAAAGCTGAGTTCATTTTGTTCCATTTAAAACAACGCTAATCTCCCACTCTCTACAAAGTACCATTGCTCATTTCTTAAACCAAAAACTAGAGGTAAGTTCTGCAATCTCAAGTACTCGGGTCTCCCGGTACTAATACTAAAATCATCCTTAGTGGCCCTTGAATTCATGCTTTTCCTTTCACTCTGATGTTTATTATTTGCATTCAATATACCATTATTTTCTCAGCAAACTGCAGCCGAGTATAGCAGGATGTCTTGGTTCTAATCTCTCCTTCCATCAATCCTTTGTACATGGTGAATGTTTTAAATTGTCTACTAGAAATCAGAGGCTTCCCTTTGTATAATCTCTTTACATCCTAGCTGAAGTCCCTTGCTCTGGTCCCTACTTCTATCTCTGGAGCTCTCTCTGACTCCAATCTCCTAATTTAAGCTGTGGCCCAAATACATCCAACTTCCTGCACTTTCTAGAATGCAAGGATCTTTCAGATCTATTTTTAAAGTATGTTTTCCTTGCTTGAACGTCATTGTGCTCTTCTTCCAAGGAAACTCCTCACACCTTCCTCGGGAGAACATCCCTCTGTGTCTGATTTATTCAGAACTTCAAACTATCACCACTGAGACTCAGTCACCAAGAGTGGGTACACAGGCTGCTTCCTACCCAGTTAGAACTATTTCAATAACCACCACAGTCCCTACATTGAAACAATGATTCTAAAACAATTGTAAACACTGTTAGAATTTTGACTGCTGCTTTCTTGTCTCATTTTCTCTCACGAGTGTGTACCCTTATCCATTTTCTCACCTGAGTTTCCACACCCCCACCCCGCATCTTCCTCTCTCTTCTTAACAGCAAATTCTAAATGAATCCATTCCACAGAAATACTTATTTCTACACTGAAGCACAAAATACAGCCAAGTTTCAAATGTCTAATTATAGGATGTCTCTTCTTAGTCACAAGTCCACAAGCCTATAAAGCCGGTGAGGATCTGAAAGACATGAGCTACTTTCTACTGGCCAGGCCAGGCCTTTATGGTCTTTCTTCCCCTACAAAGAAGATTGAACATATTCAACAGGTATCTACCAACCAGACACTCACCAGAAACCAGTGCAGCTAAGAAGACACTGGTGTTGCCTGCCTGGCAGAAAGTGGTCCTGCAGTCAAGCATGTTCAAACACTCTACAATTCGGGGCAGTTTGCAACTTACACAAATACCTTCCTAGCTGCCTACCTGCCCTCCGCCCCGCTCGCCCCCACCTGCCCTCCGTCCCGCCCGCCCTCACCTCTCTCCTGTGCACCCCCTGTACTCATTCTTTGCATTTAAGGAGATCTTATTATTCTATTCATTCATTTCCTTCCACTTGTTTCTCCATTCTTCCGTATCTCCCAATTTTTCCTGCCTTAAGAGCAAGCTATTGTTTCCTATTTTATTTCTGTGTTGCATATGTTATGAATTCAAAAACCACACGTGTCCTGAAAGAAAACATTTTAAGACTATGATTTCCTGATTTGTATATTAATATCTTCAAAAATCCATTGAGTTAATAGATTTGGGCAAGGCTCTCAGATAGATGCAAAGGAAGACGTAAGTATACATAAAGTCAAGAGAACATGACATTCCAGGCACCCCTATCGGTCTTGTGAAGTGCCCAGGGTGAAAACTCTACAAGGTCAAATGGGAAGATCCTGCCTGACCTGCTGTGGATAATCATGTCCTCAGGCTGTGCAAGGGGAATGCCACTAGTCCCAAATCACCAAGCTTATTCTATTCAGACCTGGAATAAATTAAGCACTTTGGGGAATGGAAACTGCTGTTCTCCCCAGGAGAAACCAGAACTCTATGAACAGGTCACAGTACCTGCCTTGGGCATGTCAGGTGTCCAGCCAGCTGTGAAGTTCTCCTAGCCTTTCTCAGTTGGAAGCAGTATAATAGGGCCCATTGTTAACACTGAAAACATCAGGACCCTCAACTTCAGAAGGAGTTTATTCCCTCCCGCCAAAGACTAAATGCAGAAAGCTCTGGAATACAGGCCTACCAAGATTAATAAAATTGCATCATTCATATTTTTGTCAGACAATTAAATAAGAACGCCTACTACCATAATAAAGAAGAGTTGTCTGTCTAGCACATTGTTTCTTGAATTAGGCATTGTATAGAAAACTCTAAGTAACAAAGTTCAGCCAGCACAGTCTATTTATTTTCAGATCAATTGCTCCCCTCCATTAAAACAATAAAAACAATTCCTTATCATATCACTATGTTTTTCAAGTAATTGTTGAGACCAAGATTTACTAAAAATCATGCCATGATTTTGTTTCCCTGGTATTAGTATCCAGGAGACAGAGCTTTGGAGAGGCGGCCACTGGCTCCGAGTTGGCTCGAGCGGTGTTGGCATCAGTCTTGCTTCTGATTGCGCCTTGTCGTTAAGTCTCTGTATTGTCACATATGCTGCTCTGCACTCAGAGCTGCTCCCACCATTAACATTCACATACCCTTCATCTCCTTCCAAAAGCCATGGGGTAGATGAGGGCGACCGACTTGAGAGCAGCACCTTAGAGGGGGGAGAAAGAGCCCTGTTCCAGTTCCTTCCCCTTTTGGAACAAAAAGGTTGATCAACAGTGCTGTGCCAGCCTACAGGACAAAAGCTTGGCAGAGGCTTGTTCATGTCATAGAGAGTAACACATCCATGACCTTCATGCTTTCTGAATTTGTGTTTCCTCAAAAACAGCATTACCATAACTTTAGTAAGATTAGTCCATTTACTAGTATATTAGGTCTGGTTTTGTAGGGTATACAGCAACAATCTCCTATTTGGGGGTCAGGTTTGATTATAGAGGGAAAAACACCCCAAAAGATTGATATATAGCTTCAATAAGCCTACTTAACTCAGGTGCTAAGACATCCCTTATTATTCAAGGTGGGTGACATCAAGGAGGAAGTCATATAAATCCATGTGCTTAATCTCACCTTTGAAAAATATTTGTCAAATTTGGCCCCTGCATTTAATAATACTCACTTAATGGAAGAGAATAAAAACATGTTAAAAACATAACATAAATAAGAGCCCTGTGGACTCAATGTGTGCTTTGACATTATGAACAGTTAAGGTCAACTCGAGCACAGCTCAGTCAGTGCAGTATGTAACTTCACATCTACTCTAACCTGAAATTTTTACATCTGAATAGCTCTAATCCTATCTACTAGAAGGAAAAAGTTACATCAGTAAATACTAAGGTCATCCTTGAAAGGCAATAAAATACTATTCTCTGAATTCCAAAATAATACTTCACAAAATATCGGTTCTGTAGGATGAAGAAACCAGCATCATCTACAGCAAGTTGTTAGATCAACTTCTTCACACAGTAAATAGTACATAAGTTAGTCTTCTATTATTTGCTTTACTCATAAAACAACCCCTTAGGAATATACATATGCACATAGGTGTATATATAAACATATACATATACATGTATATCTTTACACAAAGTCTATGAGATAGATGCTATCCTTTCCTCCATTTTAAGATACAAGAACACTGAGGCATAAAAAAGTTAAATATCTTGCAAATAGTACATAACTAATTTGTAAAAGAACCGAGATTAAAATTCAGTCAGCCTGGCTCCTGATTCCATCTTCTTGATAGCCATACTATATTTCAAAGCCTCTAGGGTTTTGAGTTTTTTTGTGTGTGAAAACTCAAAGATAAATGTTGGCAGCATATTTTGAAAAGTATGCTTATTAATTTCCCTTAAAAGAACCATCAAAAATGTTTTTTTAGAATTGAGGTCACATGAATACAAAGGAAAGAAGCAACAACAGAATCTTTATTAAGAAACTCCTAACCACAGAAAACCAACATTTAAAATCTATACCAATTGTACACTAACAAACACACACAAACACACAATGCAAAGTCACTGAGGCAAATGCAAGTAACACTTTTTTCATGATGTCCGACCCAGAAAGTGTTCCAAAAAAAATGTTCACAAAGAGCTGCCCAGAAAAGAAAACACCACCTGTGTTGCTCCTTTGGGCTCTCACTTTAAGGCACAGCAGAAAGCACATGGAAGGAACTGTGTTCCTAGCAGCCACCTCTGGTTACAGGCAAAGCTAATCACACTCATTACCCTATCATTCCCTTCTAGGCATCTGGCTCCAGCACTAACACATGACCTTACTTTGTGACCGAAGGTTGGGGCCTAACCCTCTAAAGGCTCATGCCTCCCATTTCTCAACTTCCAACCTGACTTTACTCTCTGCTCAGTAATGATGGTTATATTCCCTTCTTCACCACGCTGCATCACTTAGGGGAAACTTTTGGTGGTGGTTGTGACTCTTGTGTGCATGTTTTTGGGTGAGAATTCTAGGTTTTTTTCTTTTTATAATTGCCACCATACAATCTCCAGAACTCCTTCTGCAGTAAATTCAAGACTAATACTATTAAAAAGAGAAAAAAGGTTTTCTAGGAGTTGCTACTATGCATCTATGTTCAACAGCTTCCCTTCCCTCCCACACAGGCAGAGCTACAAAGAGGAACATAAGCAACAGCTGAAGAGGGCAGGCGGCCTACCTTCAGGTCAGGAGTGACAGCTCATCCACCCACAAATTTAAAAACAGAAATCATCGGATGCACTAAACATGCCCGTTTGGCTGATGACTTCCATGCAAACAAACTACTTCCTAGTATTGGGGGGAAGGAGGAGGGGAGAAGGCAAGGGGGAGGAGGGAGGGAGGAGGCTACCTAGCAAAAGAGAAGGAAAGTAAGAAGCTATGTCCCGAAACTGCTCAAAGTCAGTGCTCATATGCAGAACATACCATGTTATTGTCCTTGTGACCACAGTCTGTGCTTTTTCCTGGGTCTGGCCTACAGAGCAGATGCTAATCAGCTCCCATTTGAACCACAATAAAGGATGAACCATGTCAGCCAGAGTCCCAGTCAGTCTGTTTACTTGGAGTAAAGAATCACTCATGATCCTGATGCTGACTGATCCATGATCCTGATCCCTAAACTGCCTTAACAAAGTAAGACAAACAACGTATTTGTTCACCTTTTGTTTTTAAAGTTCTTCCAACCTCTCCTAAAATAAGTGCTACAGATTTGATTTAAACACTGAGGTTTTAGGTCATATGAAGACTGTGTGTGAGCTAAGTTAGAGAGACATTTCTACTATATGAATGTATAGTAAGCACAGTAAGATATGAGGTGTATCAGAAAAGTAGAGAAAAATTTCATTTCAGTTCCAAACATGCAGATGTCTAGGTCTTTGACTTTTACTTTGGGTTCCTCACATGTAGAATAACACGGCAGACAGTACAAACTCTCCATCCCTCAACACCAGAAAACTCTACACTTAAGCAAATATATCTAAAATTTAAAGAACAGACATAATTACAGGTATTTAGGCACTGCAGCGATTAAAATGGCATACTTCAATAAGTAATGCCACTGGAAAACATTTCACTCTGGCTCAAAATGTTGCACTTTATTAAGAATGCTACCCAGCTACTAAGCAAATACCTGTACACTGAAAATATTTTTACAGCAAGCATAAACAGTTTGACAGTAATTTGTATCATTCTCACGGGAAAATAACTTCTCCAATCTCATCTTTCTAGTCTATGTAGCAGTGCCAATTTATAGGCATATAAAATTTGAAATCTCTTCTGTGCATCAATTATAACTTACACAGCTCCCTGAGCAGCATTTAAAAAGCAAAGAAGTGCAAACAATATTCTTCTTGCTGACATAGTAAAAAATTTAGCTAACATTGCTTTAGAACTTCACAATTTAGCTGCAATCAAATATCCTCTTTTTGGAAAAAAGAGAGCAACTAGAGTAATAGCTTAGGTGGATTTAAATTCCACATCCAACTAACCTGTGCCTGTGATTATCCGGCTTGTCACCTGAGCACAGGGCAAGGAACTGAGAACAAATTAATGATCATTTCCTTCTAGATTCCTGGGTACCAGAAGATGCAAAACTTTTCTTACAGTTTATTTTTTTTAAGACTATATTTCAAATCACAGATCTATAACAATAAAAAAAATGTAACACAAGATGCATAAATGATCTTCACTCCTGGGGATATTTCCTGCCTGGACTAGAGGGAAAGAGGGGATACATCTATATAAAAACAAAGTGAAAGTTTCTGAAGAATCAATAAAAGGAAATCAAGAAACAAATACCATATACTAATTAAAATTTAACTTAGAAGCAAAAACATTCTAGATGTGTGATTTAGAGTTTATTTGTAACTCCAGTAGTCACTGGTGGAATAGAGATTGTAGAAGGTAATACAGCCATATTAGACCTTTTGAAATGGCAGATGGTTGTGACTGTAACTGACTGAGGTAGCTTTGGTAGGTTCCACTAATACATTCTGGTTGATATTTGCATATAACATTCATTAATTAACTACAGACTGGTAAAATTTAAATGTGTGAGGTGGATCCTTTTTAAACTAGGTGAGTAGAGATTTAAGATATAATGCTATCATTCAAAAAAATCCAAAGCCCAGGAACTAGAAATTAGGTTTCCTTTGTCCAAACACAGTCTTCTGTCTCCTCAAGGCATGAACCCAAAGGAAACACACCTGTAGGTCCTCGTAGTCCAAAAGGTCCAAAGATCCAAAGAGTCAACAGAAATTCTGAATGCCCACAAGTAAAAATTCCTATTTCTCAACTCCCTAATTTTAGATTGCTCTGATGGAATGGGATTTGGAGAATTTCCCCTAGAGCAATCATGGCCAGTGACAAGAGATGCAGAGGCAAGCAGCTTCTGTCCAGCTGTGGACCAGAGATAGTACTGGGAGGGGTGTGTGTGCTGATGGAACATGGCTTCACTACAGTACAGACCATAATTTAGCTTCTAATTTGATCAGTTTGAAAATCAGATTGAGGGGGGTACCTTGGGTCCAGGCTGGAATGTGGCATATGAGAGAGTTATCAGCCCAAGGGCAAATTTACTTAGGAACTATTTGAGTGTTCTGTAGGCTGAAGCAAGGGAGGTCATTCATATCTCAGCATTTGAGACTCAGTCTCCTGTGTTGGTTCATTACATAGTCTTTAAAAGACAGCTAATAAAGGAATAGACCTGAAATCTTCACTCAATTTAAGTGACTATACTTACTTCAGATTAAAAATAATTTTTAATAAATTTCTAGGTGGCTACATCACTAGAAGAAACTGCTGGTTTGTATTATGCCAACAGTCATGAGAAGTTTTCTATGTATGTGTACGTCACTGATTCTTATATTATTTTATACAGCAGTGGGCCAGCTACAGGCTTATTTTCTAAGGTGGATGAACAAGGTTGCCAGCTCTACAGTCAAGGCACAGAATTTTACAATACCACGGTTAGTATGGTCTTCAGCTCACTGAAAGGTTTATTTAGTAACTAATAATAATAATAAAAATAAAACACATTAATGTTTAAAGAGGAGGTGATATAAATGTTCAAGGAGTCCACTTGAGCTCACAAAAAGCCTCTGAGAGCTAACATCTTCCAGACAATGAATTTTCTCCCCTTACTCTCTGTATCAGGCTCTCTGTTACTGTGCACATGTGTTTTGCTTGCTTCTTAACTTATTACACTAACAGATGGAAAAGGGAAATATGAACTGGTAGCTTCCAGATTTCATCCTCTCTGTAAAGCTAGGCTACAGCAAGACCACTGATAAGTCCTGTTACCCAAGCTCTACAGTGATGCCCCACTGTTATGGAAGTGTTGTGATCACACCATCCACACTATAATCGCTACAATAGCTGTGCCAGCACAAAGGTCACAAGTGTCCGCCTAACCTCTGTTACTCAAATGGGTGAAATGCAGAGTAGGACTGGCTTAATAAGCCATGGGTTTCAGAGATTAGTGGGGCCTAATGATTGCTGCCTTGGAGAAAGGGAGGCTCTCAAGTGTCCTGAAAAAACTAAGAAAAAAGCACAGGACCTTCTGAGAATTAAAGGGGGAAATTCCATAAAAAGTATTGTGGAAAGCATGACTGACACTTAGCATTCTATTTTTTAAATTGAAGAAAATACGTTAACTAGGAAATGTAGTTTTTAATACTGTAAAAGTTTCCTTAGAATCAATTTATTTTTTACAAAATTAATCTAATAAAAAAGAAACAAAATAAGTACATCCTCACGGTGAGACCCATTCGTACAACAGTCCACCTGGGGCTTTCCAGAGTCCTCAGCTTTCATCCAACAATACTTTTTCTTTTCTCTGCTTATCAGTTATTAAGAATTTCTCCTTAAAGCTTGATTACCCCAAACTATAATCATCAATCTATGATTCTTTGTTTCCACTGCAATAGGAAGCTATACTTTATGATCTTCATTGTAGTTTCTTCTAATACAACAATCACTTGAAGCAGCTTCACTGATAACACACACACACACACATGCATGTGAAAAACACACAGACAGACTTACAGACACACACATAAACACACAAACACACACATAAATGCACACACACAGGGACATAATACAGACACACACATAAATGTGTGCACACACAGAGAGAAGACAAGGAAACAGATAAAAATGAACAGGTTACCACACTGACAATAATCTGTCACCTTGTTATAACTTTATCCTTAGCAATACTTGCCCCATAACACTTCTGAGGGTTTGCCATGATAACCGCTTAAAATAATAAAAATCAACAAGCACAATTAAAAATTATGTGAAGATCTATTCTGCAATTTTATTTCAGGCAGTATTAATTTTTAATGAATTATAGATCACTCAACAGTAGCTATAGAATGCAGTTGGCAACACAAGGGACTACAGCTGCCAATGTGTATTTCTAAGTGCCAACAGTAGAGAAGAGAGCCTTGTAATCTATATGTAACTTCAACAGTCACACCTGGGTATTAAAATATCTGCAATAGTAGAACACACTAAACCAAATTCAATGATCACTTTTATGTTCATAGTATATAAGGATTCTTTCCCTATCTGACTAAATGAAATTTCCTGGCTGACTTTTTTTAGTGGGTAAAATTGAGGCTAGGAAAACTGCATTCTCAGAGAACTGCATCAAAAACATTAACTTTAAAAACTCACTCAACAATCTTGATTGCTGTTAGTAGAAAATTTTGGTTTAAGTAGTATATTCTCTCAACTGTAAGCAGTTGATCTACTTTTACTGCACTCTGATGGAGGACATGAGTTAGGAAGAGAAAGACCTAAAGAAAGGCTCTTTGGCACCATTTCTCATGAAGCAGGATTTCACCAATTTGTTCTGGGGTTGTATAGGCTGTCAAATATTTAAAAATCAACACAATGTCTTCACCAGCTGTCAGTCACAGGGTGACACTGCCGTAAATTAAGGGAACGCATCTTCAAGCAGAGTTGCACACAAGTATTTCTAAGGAACCCATTTTCAGTCTGATTTAGGCTCTTAAAATAGAGAGCCTACCACTGTCTGCTAAGCTCTTACATGTATGAAATTGTCTAATTGAGTATCATTTTCTTTTATAATCAAAGGATGCTCCCATTTAGCTTCAGTCACTTGCTGCTTTAACTTTAATATTTTCTATACAGTGAAAATGAGCAAAAGACTTCAGAAATAGCTCCAAATAACATTACTTATTTAAATATGTCTCTACTGAGAAGAAAATTACTGAGTGCAAATATGTCATGGTAGTTGTATAACCCCAGAGAGTATAATAAACAGCATTCATTGAAGTAGTAATTCATTACCATGATAGATTGCTAAACCTTTTCTAAGCCCAGAATACAACAAAGGTTTTCAAAATAAATGAAAGTAATGATTGAGTGGTAAATTATCATCTTATATATATAAAATAACCTTGTTACAGTTCTTAAATAAGATTTTTCCTGAGTGTATTGCCCATCTCTATTAACCATATTTATTTGATAACCTAATAAAAGTGACCTAAAAGACTCAACACAAGTTCTGGTAAGTTCACACAGAAGCCCATTATTGTGATTGCTTATTAAAATAATATCACTACAGAAGAAATTTTGTTTAAAAGGAAGTAGACTCATACATCAGCTGCTTATTTTTCACGCTTGCTTTAAAGCTCTGTCCTTTATTTTTATATAAACACACACATGATAAACTTAACTTGATGTTAAATTATGACTTTATGCTTAAGAAAATATATTAAAAAGATTGTAGTAGAGCAAAACTGATATTTCAAATTTGGAAACACATGAAAGAAATTTAAAAACTCTATTGTATACATACAAGAAATAAATTCTAACCTCAGAATCACAAGCATTAAAGAGATCAAAAATAACAACAACAAAATCCCACATATTCTCAGAATTGAGGAAATTAATTTAGAAGCAGAATTTGGAAAAAAAATAATATTTGCAAACAATTTGTGGAGATGACCTTAAACAACAATGGAATGACTATCAGGCCTCTAGTGACATGCCAGGATCTGAATGCATACAGATTCAATATAAATGAAAAAAAAAAAATCTGTTCCAGATTTAAACCAAGTAGTAAAATGTCAATGTGTGCATTTCCCCACGGAAACACACACACACACACACACACACACACAGTAGGGACTGGGGTGGGCAAAACCAAGTTCACTCATAAAGGCCTTTTCTGTGTATTAAATATCTGCCAATATTTCTTTCCATTGCTTTCACATGGGCACATTTTATTAATGTCTATGTTCCTAAGTATGAGAGAAATTCTGCTTTTCCATTTAGTTAAAAAAAAAATCCATGCAGGTTGTCACTTGTGTTCTAACTGTACATTAAGGTTTACAGGCTCAAACATGGTCACACTACCCCAATGTGCTAAGACAAGGAGAAGCACTTACACATGAAATTAATAGCATAATACTGTGTGATCCAGCTTTGAAGCTTAGTCCTCTTTAACATATTTCTCACATTTTTATTTCTGAAAAATAAAGATTACAATCTTTTCCATTACTCCAGATAATACCAATTTTTCTAAACCTTCAAATTTTAGAAAAATTGTAATACTCAAGAGACAGGCGATCCACAAAAATCTGTATGTAATTCTTCACTTCGCTCCTGAGATAATGTGTTCCAAACAGGAAGAGAAAGAGAAACAATTTTCCATCTACTATTATTACTACCTACTACTATTTTTTGTTTGTTCTAACAGAAAGTTCTTGATTGAAATTATTTCTCATGCTAGTAAATTACTTTCTGGCTCCAATAAAAGGTGCTCTAAGATGATAACTGTTCCCTGCCTACTAACCAGTGCAGGTACCAAATCCTGGTGTAATAAACACAATGAGTAGGTTATAGTATTTTGTTATAGGAGTGATTTGCAAAGATCTGTAAGTTGCCCAAGAATTCGGCTGCTAAAATTCCACATGAACAGACGCACAATCCTCAATAATGAGTGTGAATGACTTCAAATCGAAGTGAGGAGAATGAATATGGAATTACTGACATGCACATTATTGGTTTTAATAGCAGAACACGGACCTTTGGTGGGAAATCCTAATAACACATTCCATTAGGAAACACCGAAAGTGGATGTGTTCCTTACCAACACTAATGTCCACTGTGAATCCCTTGGTGCTCTCTGAGCAGCAATAAACTACATCCTTATCAAAGTGCAAATCTTCACTGCGGAGGGAATTTAGATTAGAGATTAGTGAGAAATAATTATTATAATATGTATTATATCGCAAATGTTAATTTTTACATGACTGCAATAATAATGATTCCATTACAACTTCTGATTTTCTCTTATGATTTTTAAAATTTGTCTCAATAAATATAAAGACTAACCCACAAGAATCTTTCAAGAAATCATTTTAGTTTTTAAGCGTAAGTAACTGGCATATAAAGTTTCATGTACAACCCACATTCAGTCTAGTATTCTACTAAAGGGCTGATTATAATGTTTTACCCAAAAGAATTATTTTATATACAACTTAAATGAGGATGGTTCTTTTTAAGATATCTAGGTATGATTAGCACATGACTCTCTAAACCTAGCATCTTTTAGATACAGACAGCAATGACCACTATCGTTTGAAGTCTGTGCTTGCTCATTACCAGTACAAAGGCATGAAGTACAGGCATGTCATCCAGATACAAGGGAGACTGGAACAAGAAGAACCCAAGTTCAAGACCAGCTCTCATTGAGCTGATGTCTCAAAGTCACTGAAAGAGAAAGGCTGTGATATAACTAAGTAGACAACTGCAAAGCCCTGGCTTCAATGTAAATTATAAAGATCTTTAGGAACTGTGTTCTTTATTAATAGATATTATTAGCCAAATAGACATTAACTAGGAAAAGAACATTTTGTTAAACATATTCGTCATCCTTTGGTTGGTTGTTCTGAGTAGCCCTCCATAGATGCCTTTTCTAAAATCATACAAATATTTTCTCTTTAAAATTATTTTCTTAGATTTAAAGAGACTTTATTTTTAACTGGTTCGATGAACGATTACAAAATGTTTCTACTTCAGAAGTCTTTCAGTCAAGTACATATGACCTACAACACAGCTTTCCCTTCGTCATTACGTCTTTGGCACTTCCTTATTAATGGCAGCCTTAGAATACACAATGTAATCGGAGGCTCAGGGCAGGCTGCAGAAGCATCATTGGCCTGTGTCTTTTTCCAAGCCATCAGATGATGTTATCAGTTTGCCTCTAACTCAGCATGCAAACAAAGAATCATTAATGGATAAACAGTTGCTAGCATGTTAGGAATGGTAAGAAAATTTAGAAATAGTTTTAAATGCTTTCAGAGAAGAATCAAAAGAGCAAATGCCTACTTCCTCCAAGGCAAGAACACTGGACAACAGTGTAACCACTGATCCTAACTCCAAAGACTCTGGAGGAATCTTTAGAATCTGGACACTGTTGAAACTGTCTGTAAATGATGATTATCATTTAGAAGACTATTTACAAGAAATGTGTGTGTGTGGGGGGGAAATGTTTTAAAAAATACTAGGATGCATTTTAAACTTCTCCCAAACAATTAGCTCTTCCCTAAACTACTGTCTCTCTGCTCTGTCTGTCTGTCTGGGTTCATTTATATTTGCAATTGCTGCCCTTCTCTGAGGGGCATCCACTTAGGAATATTCTGTTCCACTAACAACAAAATCAACCTGTAAATTATAACAGAAATAGAAAATTCCTATTTTATGACTTCCAACTTGTCATATAAGTTTACTTAGAGCACAAATGAATACCCCATACTAGATATTTAAATGTTAATTATTTTTTTTACTTATATGTATGTGTCTATGTCCATATTTGTGAGTATATGCTCCAAATATGTGTGATACCTTTGGAAGTCGGAAGAGGATGCTGGCTCTCCTGGGGCTAGAAGTATAGGAGGTTGTCAGCTGTCCAACAGAGGTGCTGGGAACTAAATTCAGGTCCTCTGGAGAAGCTGCAAACACTCTTAACTGCTGAGTCTCTACACACAAAACTTTAAATCTCTGAAGAGCAACACTGAACTTTGAGTCAGCTCTAAGAATCTAGACAGAAAGAGGAAAACTTGGAGAAAAGAAAGAAAGGAAAAAAGTGAGAAAGTGTGCAAAGGTGTCATCTGAACAGAGACCAAGAAGAAACCAAGAGAAAAGATAAGAAAACGGCCGCAAACTGTGGAGTCAAATATATCAGCTTAGGTTTTACTCTTACTGGCTGTAAAATCTTTGTACTTAAGTGTTCCTGTTCCCTTTTCCTTGTTCATAAAAATAGATAGAATGAGCTGGCATGTAAAAATGTTTTCTATAATTCCAACATATAGCAGAAATTTAGTCAATACCAGTGTACTAAAAATGCAATACACTTCAAATCTTAAACAATGTAGTTTTAAAAATCATTTCTAATGCTCCAATACTACAAGGAATTACAATTAGAATCTGCTCACTTACATGTCTACTCATGTGCTTTAAAACAACATGGAGATGTAATTTCAGAAATGACACATTAAAAATGCAACTAATTTTCTTCTCAGACTACGTAACTAAACTGATAGTTGCAGCTTTCTTTCCAGGGACACCAGGCACAGCATGGCAAAGGAAAAAACAGCACAATGGTGCCAGCATGCTGCCACAGGGAATGAAGAAAGGGCCAGGAGTGAATTCCCAGAGTGGTGTGCGGCCTAGTGCATGAAAACCATGCAAATGCGCCAGGACGTTCACTTGCTGATGAACTTGTTGGTGTCCTATTGATTCTAGCAGCCTCTTAGCTCCTAAAGTCACCGTGGCTCTGCAGCTCCTTTTGTGAGATCCTAGGGTCACAATGCCTTCTCCTGTGCTTCACTTTTAACTTCTCCCACATGCCCCCTCAGGCCTGCAACCCCATCCTGACCCTCCCCACAAAAGGTCATGAATTCAGCCATATTTAATGCATTTACATTTTAATAGTATCAACCTCGTCTAAACAGATATTTATCATTTTATGCTTAAACAGAAAGCACTGTTGCTATTTTTCTGGGATAAAATAATTCTTTGTGACCATGAACATAACAACCCAGAGGGGTAAAGTATCTATACATCCAGTGACAATCTCGAGTATGAATACAGAGAGACCAAGGGTGAACTGAGCATCTCATTGCAGTGCTGATGCAGTTGGCTCATAGCCTTGACATGCTGTCTGTGAATTTATATAGGGTTAGAAGGGGGAAACGGATGTGGCTTTGAGGAAGCTGAACCACTGCTTTCATTCACATTTGAAAAAACGAGTTGAAAGAGATTATTTCATGAGAAGTAGGAGGAGATTCTAGGTGGAAACCTGGAGAATACTGGTGGACGATGTGCTTTTTTTCATTTCTGAGTCTTTAACTTTACATCTAAGAGGGTAAAGGTAAGAGGGTAACAGCGCAACAAAATCTGCACCCTGGTGAAAAACTGCCTGACCAACACTCCTGGATTTCAAGCTTTGTTTCCAAGAGATTTAGAACTCCCTATCTTAGCAGCAGTAAAAGTGGGCAAATCTAGATCTTTCTAGTATCTATTTTCTTAGTTATACTGTGTAGATATAAGAATTTTTGGAAACCTGGTGGTGGGGGTGGTAGGGCAGTAGACAGAGGAAAACAGATAAAGATCCTTTGTTTTAAAAGTTATATTTGGGGGCTGGAGAGATGGCTCAGAGGTTAAGAGCACTGACTGTTCTTCCAGAGGACCTGAGTTCAATTCCCAGCAAAACCACATGGTGGCTCACAACCATCTATGATGAGGTCTGGTGCCCTCTTCTGTAAAACTGTATGGATAATAAATAAATATTTAAAAAAAATAAATGTTATATTTGTATCGGACATTCCTTTTCTCCCCAAATACTAGATCTGGGTGATCTGGGTGGTGCGTTTAAAAGAATAAGGTCAAACAGCTCTATTTCTTCTTTTAATCAGCTGCTCTAATTTCTGTAATAAATGACACATCTCTGATCTTCCACAAAAGTGAGGTTTTAGATATTTTAGAAAATGTTGCCACAGTGGTAAAAAAGTAAATTCTAAAATATCAACCATTTCCTCTCACACCCTCAGAAATCAATGCCTCCATCAGAGCTCTTTGTCAGCCAAGGCAAGTATTAATGAAAGGAGCAACAAGTGTACGCAAATGATTCCTTCATACAAACACACCATGTGCCATTTAAACTGATTCCTATGAAGAAAAGAAAATAATGAGATTTAATTGGTCTATGAATAGCTCAACTGAGTGGTTACTATAAGGACTGTGGTCTAAACGCACAGAGAAACCCATGTTCCTAAATGAGCATGAAGAACTGATTCCACCATCTCACATTTTTAACACAGTAATGAAGAATATTATTTGATAGATCTAGAATATTGTTGATATTATTTTGAAACTACACTGTAATCTGCTAATTACTTTGACAGTATGACTGAAAATTAAGCTGTGGAGCTGTTTCCTTTGGGTTTGACATGACTATTTTCATCTTGAATTAGAGTAGCTGTTTTCAACTGCAGGAAATTCTTAAGAGATCCACCCTCACGCCTACCATTCCCTCAAGGAGGGTCAGAAGAGGCTTGTAGACCAGTAGATCCCTTCCTTCTCCAAGGTCATGAGCAAGGTGAGCAATTAGCTGGGGTGGGAGGAAGTCTCTGCAAGTGCAGCTGCCAATATGCCCCCTGAGGGAGCTTGCAATGTATAGCTCTCATGGTCGCCCTTATTATGAAAGGGGGACTCCCCGGTGCTGTGTCTGTTTATAAGTTTCCTAGGGAAACTTAGCTTGTTGCAACTGGAGAGCAAGCCCACCATGCCTCTGTAAATAATCTTTTGTTCACCAAACTAGCCGTGGATAGGAATCTTGTCTTTGTTTGGTCTGTCAGTGCCTTACCTATCTGGTGTAAATAGAAATAGATGGGAATAGGCAGGGAAAGAAACTAATTTTGATACTTAATAATAACATCCAATCTTATAAACTAAGAGAAATAAAAGCTAAAAACCAATCATCATAAATATACCTATAGTATTATAAAGTTACTTCAACTTGAATTTTCTACAGACCAAATATAAGATTAATCAAAAAATCTGAAATGTCTTTTCATTTTTAAAGGAGGATAATTATTTTCAGTGCAATAACTTCCAAAAATACTCAGTTTTATTCTATGGAAATTGTGTGTGTGTGTGTGTGTGTGTGTGTGTGTGTGTGTGTGTGTGTGTGTGTGTGTGTGTTTGATGGTAGATGTTAGCAACCCGAGGCTGGATTTCTCACAGTCATCAATCTCTCTTCTGCAAACACATAAGTGCCTCCTTCATGCAGCAACATGCAGTTTCTTCTCTTCACTACGACAGTCATCAGGCACAGGACAGACAGCCATGTACTTTTACAAAGTGGTATCATGACCTGCTAGTCACCAAGCATGAGAGGAAAGCAGCATGCCACCTTGAGAAAGCTGCCGCAGACGACAGCTGCACACTGATGGCATCAGTCACTCCAGAGCTGATCACTGCCCAACAATTCTCTGCTTCAGAAATGCACTGCACTTACAAACTGTGCACTGAACACGGAAGTCCTGACTTCAGTTTAAATGACAAAATTTCTGGACAGGCATTTTTGTAATGCATTTTGTCCTCACAATAAAAACCTCAGAAGATTCACATATACATTTATTTCATATAAAGTGAAATGTCAAAACTGGAGAGAAGTAAAACATCACATTTAACTTCATTCCAGTGAGAATTGGAAATATATACAAACTACCTGGGCCTAGACCATTAATAATCCAAGCATGATATTTCCAAGATAAAAACCCAGACACTATTAAAGCTATTTACACTGTTGTCCTTGTTCAGCTCACATGTGGGTAGTCATGTGGGTGAGACTTTAAGAAAGGCAGGTCTGTTAGTGGTATAAGATACTGTTCAGTTGCTAGGTGGTGGTGGCACACACTCTTAATCCCAGCACTAAGGAGGCAAAGACAGAGGCAGGCAGATCTCTATGAGTTTGAGCCAGCCTAGTCTACAAAGTGAGTTCTGGGACAGTCAGAGCTGTTACACAGAGAAACCCTGTCTCAAAATAAAACAACAACAACAAACAAACAAAAAAGATCAGTAATTTTTCTGAAGTTACCTGAGCAAGGGACAGCATCAAGCAAACAAGAGTTTAGAAAGGTCAGGTCCAGTGGATTTGTGTCCACAGCAAACAGCACCACTGGCAGTCAGGAGGACCTTAGTCTATGTCCTACTCTTTCTTGCCCAGGTCTTGCTTATCCTTCCCTGCTTTAATGTGAATGCAAACATGCACTGCCTACAGAACCTACAAGACTGTTTTCAGATTGAACTGACCTCATTTTGTAAGGTATTTTAGACAACATGAGCAAATATTAGTATTATACCTAAAATATTAAAACCTGTACATCTTGTTAAATATTAGTCAATGTGACACTAAAAATCTACTAAGCAATGTTTCATTTTAGAACAAAATGCTATCAATAGTTTGACAACTAGATATGCCAACATAAGGACAGTGCTAAAACATGTGACTCCTCTATCTGTAATGACTGAGTAAGCACAGACTGCTGGGTATTTTATGTTGAGAGGGATGCACTGTGACTGCATAACAAAGTAAGCAAATAAATGCAGTAAAAAGAGAACCCTCTGGTGACTAGGATTTTAGTATAAAGTTGTATTTTATGATCACATGTTCCCTGTGTTCTACTTACTTCTTTCGGGCAAGGTGACGGCTGGTTTGAGGAACCTCAATCCTTCCAGTTATACTTCACTGCTTGGGTGTGGACAAGCTTACACTGAAGAAAACATACTCACCTGGCCCGATGGCCCCTGACTTGGTTAGAATTATTTAACAACTATGGCATGCTTTGATTTAAAAAACAAAAAAAACTACAAGCAAAGAATATGTACAGCTACATGTTTGCTATGTTTTTATGAGACACAGTCTCACTGTGCAGCAATGGCCTCAAACTGAAAAGGTAGGCCATGCTGGCTTAGAACTTAGAGCGATTCTTCTGACTCTGCCTCCCTAGCATTCCCACCAAACACCAAACCCTAACCCTAACCCATAAATACTTACAGAAATTTTCTGTCCCTTTTTAAGAAATATTTAATTCCTAAAAGCATTTTTTTTAAACATAATTAAAAAGTGTCAATTTTTTGGCCCATCAATAGGAATCTGCTTCTGCACCTATGGCCTGGAGATTCAAAAGTCAAGTCATTTCTGCATTTCTTTGTTTGTAAAAAGTCCCTTTAGATCTACCTACCACTCATTTGGTTATAATTTACATCAGACAGGAGAATGAAATAAAAAGAATGACTAGAACTCACTGTTTGTCCTGACAGAGCTGCCGACCACTGTGATAACTGTGATATGTGCAAGGTTACAGTAACAGACAGAAGAAAGCATCATGTTGACCATCCAAAGGAGAAAAATAGCTTAATAATACAAGGTTCTACAGAGCAGGTCACATAAGTAGTAGATAGCAAGGGAAGAAACGCCTCGGATTTATCAACTTATGAGGAATGAGCATGCGTCTCCTTTCCAACTGAGAGATCTTTAATACTTAAACAAAATGATACAATGGAAACAAAGATGTTTCCAGGCATAAAGCAGGCACTGGGAGATTTAAGAACACATAATACATGGGCTAGAAGAGAGGCAGAGCCCATGTACCGACAGGGTGTGGTACTGAAATATCATACCTAGGGCACGTGGTGTGGTAGGAGAGAAGTGGGTGTCTATGTATTGATGGTCTACAATACTGAAGTATCCAGGAATGTCCCTGAATAGCAAACAAGTTGCATCCATTTAGAGATACAGCACTTGCCGAGTGTAGAATTATTCCATCTATTCTGTCACCTACACATTTGAATTCATGGAATTTGATAGCTGTCCTATAACATCCTGATTCATGGCACCTTCAGTTTCAATCAACGGTTTCGGAGTTCTCCCAAGTTGCTGCTGAGCACTGCTGGAAGAAATGCAACAGTGGACTGGTGCCATTTCAGATTTATGCTTTCCTAGCTCGAAAAACCACTCAGCAATTCTACATTCTGCTCCTTGGCTTCCTCTGCCACCTCCCATAGGGCTTCCAAACTGTACCTCCTGCCAAGAGGCCCGAACAAGTCCTTCTCTGCCTCCCCCAAACAAGTCCTTCTCTGCCTTGGGCCTTTAACTTGGAACATGATAAACTTCAAAGAACAATTAAGGGTCATCAGGCCTGTACTCTCTCTGCTTCTGTTCTCCACAAACTGGTGCTTAGACAGAGCCCACCCACCATTTCAGAGCACGAGAACATCTCTTCCAGGCTTTCTTCCTGATGTTCCCTTATTCCTAAGCATGCCTACCAGTTCCGTCACCCCACAATGTCCCCTTCTCCGTACTCCCGTATCCCTCATTTTCACATCTCCTTTGTCTCAGCCTCTGAACATCTTCAAGCTTCTCCCTCTCGGAAGAGTAAACAAAGCAAAGCTCAGGACGCAGCAGCCCAGCATCTCTCACCCACTTTAGGTGGCAGAATGCTAAGGTCAAGGGCCTCTCTGGCTTCTCCAATCAGGGCTATCTCTGGCCATTTCAGCTCCTTGAAATTTTCTCTTCCCAGTTTCAAGTAACAGACTGGAGTTTGGAACCCTTTCACTTCTTCATGATGTCTATCTCCTCTGCCCACGCACCAGCAGTGTTTCTTGGGGTCTGTCTATGCCCTCAAGCATACTGATCCTGAGCACATCCAACCACAGAGTAACAATCACCTAGACGCTGGCACTGCCCTACTGTCTGGCTCAAATCTACCTCTCAATATAACCCTACAATTAAGCAGCAAAGTCGATACAAGCTCAGGGGTCAGCCTGTCCCCGTCTTCTGTGTGACACCAGCTCGGGGACAAGAACAAGAGACCGCAGCTGGCTGCCTCTCTCTCCTGACACTCTAGAGCACTTGAGTCTTCTGTGGAATTAATTCATCAGCTCCCACAACAACGGTTTCTAGTTCTGCCTTCAACTTAACCACCATCACCTCTTACCTGGACTGTGTCCCTCCATCGCTTCCTGAACCTTTATCCTGGACTTCTCCCATCTGTCAACCCTGACGACCCTCCTCTACTCAGCACTGTCTACCTCTCCTGTGTCACCCTTTCCTGTGTACTCTAGAAACAATGGGCTTGTTCTTTCACACAGTGTATTCACTGAGGCCCATCTTCCAGGACACTCCCTTAAGACAGCAGGACAGACAGCTGACTTGGAAACATTGTACTTGGCCTTCAAGCCTCAGGCCCAGCGTGCTTTGCTGCTGTGTGAACATCCTTGGCCTCCGCTGACTGCCTGTCCCAGCGCACACAGACTGAGAGACTGACATACCCCTTCAGCTTCTGTCAGAATGGCTACTGTTCTCCTGGCTCTTCAGCTGTCCCAAAAAATATCTGTTTCCCTAAAATCCTGAAGCATGAGGGGGGGGAAACTGTATTTTCTTTAAGACTGCAAAGTCTCAAACCATGCCCAAGTCACTGCAGGAAAGAATCAATATCTCCTTTTGATGAAAATTCAAATAAAATAAAGCATTCATCTATTTTCTTCCCAATAGCTGTCCCACATATCGACACGAGATCTGCTTCTAAACACAGACCCGGTCAAGTAACTTCATCAATTAAACTGAAGTCAAGGAACAGTTCTTGAGGGAATTTCTAACCACCTCCAAACCAAAACTGCCTCAACTCCCCTCTCCAGCCACCTTATACTATTGACCCACAAAACAGAGACTGCGAAACAAACAGATTCTAGACTGCTCTGTGCAGGCGCCTCCAGGACGTGCCCCTGGGTCTGCATTCCCTCAGCACAGGGTCAGTGGTCCTCATCCTTAAAGCTGCAGCTCTGATGTTTTCCCCTCTGAAGCAGGCCTGACCTCAACACTCCCACCGAGGTGCTGCTGATTAACCTGCCTCCTGGCGTATTCCAATGTATCTTGTGAGCTGCAAAACCTCATGAGTTTTAATTATTTGTTAAGAATGTTTCTCTTCCTAGAATCTCAGCTCCTCAGAACAGAGGCTGCTATATTTATCTTTAAAACACTGGCACTTATATGTTCAAGTGCTCACAGGATGAGCAAGGGGATAATCATATACAAACACAAAAATACAAACACAGCCTTGTTCCAATTGGCATTAATTTACCTACACTGAAAATATCCCTTCCCTCCATTCTTAACATTTTTCACTGGTACTTTAGAAACAAAAAAGGCTACACTCAAATTATAATTATTTTGAATTCCATGTTTTGCTTCCCCTGTAATCTTTTTTGTTGCAAACAGTAATTTTTCAAAGGCTGTTTAGGGAATTTTTCCCACTCTACTTGCAGCAAAAGGAGGCTCTTAAAAGGTGTTTAATGGGCTAAGTCTGCACAGACACAAGTGATGTGCACGGAGGATCAGCTGGCCTCAGCTTCCAGATGCTCCCTATCATCCATCTTCGTACATCAGCTCATAGCAGTGCCACTCTGGCATTACAAGTGCCCTTTCTTTGGTACAAAAATGCTGTTTCTCAGTTAATACCAGTTTGTTAACTCATTTTTCCCCTGAAGTTTTTGTAAGTAACAGCAATAACTAATAATAATCATTGCATGTAAAGCTCACTGGAAACAAGGAAAGACTATGGGGGATGGTGATAAAGTAGAGAGGAGTTTGTTTAAACTGGAAAACCCTTGTTAAGTGAATTCCATTGCCTACTGAAGAAAACAGGACACTGGAGAGATCACTGCACAGAATCATTGAGAATCTAAACATTCTCCAGTGAATGTTTCATCACAACAACATTCATATATGCATACAGAGAACACGTAACTCAATTTATTTACCAGCAGCAGTACATTCTGAAGAATAAGACGCATAACCCCAAATATCTCAGAGCCAGGCTTCCTAAAATACCCATTTAGGCAGAATTAATCAAACCACTCTTCTGATTATCTGATGATCTTGTCCACACACTTTTACCAATATCTATACCAAAATTCCCTACTGAATTTTATTTAGATAAATATATAAGCATATTCTGAAGCCTAGATAGCTTCAACAGTTATAGCCAGGAGTCCCTCTTGAGCTGAGTGAAGGTACTTCCTTCTGCTCGCCATGTTTGTGAGCTCACTTTCTAACATGAGGCAGGTAGACAGGTGAGTAGGTGAGCAGATGGGCAGGTGAGCAGGTGAACAGGTGAGGTTGGCAGATGGGCAAGTAGGCATGTTATCAGGTAAGTAGGTGGGCAGGTTGGCAGATTGGCAGGTGAGCAGGTTATCGGGTGAGCAGGTGGGTGGACGGACAGGTGGACAGGTGGATAAGTGAGTGGGTGGGCAGATGAACAGGTGGGCAGGTGGATAAGTGAGCGGGTGGGCCAGTGGGCAGGAAGATACAATGCTACTTTCTCAGACCCAGACTCAGCCTGTCTACAGTTGCTTTTACAAGTTGTCTCTGTGTGAATTTGAGGCAGAAACAAAAAATATATGTATATACGTATAAACATAAAACCTTTAACTTAAATCCTCAAAAGACAGTAAAAGATATGGGGGCAGGATTTTTATTAAGCAAAAATAATCCCAAAATTAATGGAAATAACTTCAGGTTGAAAATCCTAGAAAGACATTACAGAATCAGTCAACTTTTAGGAAACAGGCCTCCTCCAACTTGTGTTTCTGAAAACACAGACCCTTTCCAAACAGGAGAAAATGGTTTCTTCCCATAGTTCACTCTCAGTCCCTCAGAGAGTAAAGACACCTGCTCCTGGGGAGGGCCATGCTTGTAAGACGTTTCCCACACTAACTCTATATAGACTCAAAATGAGATGATAAATGGGCTTTGGGTCATGGACACACACACAAGCACAGGGTGCACATAAAACCCTCTGGTTAAATCCTTTTGTCAATCAGAGGAAGTAATTTTCCACAGCTAAAAATATTTGAGTCTGATATAAGAATACAATTACATTAAGAGGCCACAATGCATCATGGGCTTGGTAATGGCCAAAGGTAGACATCAGCTTCGGCACATCTCCTTTTCAAAGATAATGCCAAGCATTCCCACATTTCTAATTCAGAGTCAACTGCTATAGGCAAGAAGACTGCTCCCAGTAACCCTGTCCTGTCGATGCACCATTCCACACACACACTAGTGCATCTAAGAGACTGTACATACTCTTTCTTAGCAGAAATTTAACACAGATAATCTACTGAAATTATCTAAACAAAGAAGTTCAAAATATGACTGACACTGACAAAATTTTAGTTGGTCTATTTTACTTTGAGAGCCCAGTAAACTGGAGCCCCTGACCGACTTTCACATCTAATAACATAAACACAGTTAACAATTCAAGTAAATTAAGACTTTTACACTGATCACTGTGAATGTGTGTATACTAAAAAAACAAATATGGTAGAAAAGAACACCACTTTAAATGCATTGTTCTAAAGTCATACAGTTTTCATTCAAATCCAGTAGCTGTTTCATTAACAGAGTTTCAGAGACAATTTTAATTAAATAGTAAAATAAGGCCCATATTCTAATTAATCACACTTGTCAATGACAGATTCAAGGCTTTAACTCGTGATTTGCAAAATGTATCTGAAGTTTGGAAGGTTTGGGCTGAGCATTACAGCTCATGGCACAATGGTCATGTGGTAAAGATGAAGATGCCAAGTTCAATCCCTGCAGAGGCAGAGGGAGAATACATTCCTTGTCAGACAAATACAATACAGAACAGCTTCATAAACGCAACTAAGGGTCCCATGGTGACAAGGAGAACTGCTTTGATCTTAGAACACTTCACGCTCACGAGTCTCAGAGCCAGACCTAGCCTGGACGCTCGCTCACTAACCCATTGCCGAGCCATGGTTTTTCTCTGCTCACCACACCAGGGCTTAACAGCTGTCCGACCCTTCCTTGTCTCCCTTTGTGAACTCCAAGAAATGCTGGTACCTGACAGTATGGACTATAGAGGAATCAGGGATACAGAGTAAGCTGTGCTTTAAGCCCCAATCCTACAAACAATTTATCATATAGGCAATAAGGATTAGAAACGCAAACGCCTGAGAGAGCGGCCTGAAGTAGAGCTACTGAAATCACAGTTGTGGGTATTTCCATTATTAGCATGCAGAGGAACTGCGTGGCTGGGGGAAACAGCATCAAAGCTGCCATTGCCTAAAATAAACAAGTAGCTTTTTACAATTTCAATCACTATCAACCTCAAGAGAGAAACTCACAAATGTGGTAGGATTGTTTTCAAACTCTGAGCCATAGCCTGTGGCCCAGCAAGCTATGTTTGGCCTTCTGTCCTCAACAAGCCAATTAATCTGCCAATGAAAAGCAGAAAATGGAGATTTATTCCCATGGCAAAGGGAAGTGGGCAAAGGCATTCTGGGACCTTGAAGACCTCTTCAGGGCTCTAACATGAGGCTGGGTCACCCATAAGGTACCCAGTACAGTCAAGATGCTGCCCTTCCCATCTCTGCATTAGTTCCCAGGCTTCCTACAAGATCAGCTTCCCTACACAGTGGACCGATGCACTGAATCTTTCTCCAGGAGACGAGGTCCATCTCTGCTTGCCTCGGGGCTCTAAGCTTTTCTTCTCCCAGAGCAAGTTTCCTAGGGAGATATCTATTTCTTGGGACCCATCACTCCAGTAGTGGTGGGGGGGTTATGCAGTTCCCATGGGTCCCTTTAGAATATGTACACTCCCCTCAGGCAGGCTGCTTACGGAAAAGTAAGACAGGGAGCGCTGAGCACCAGAGATGAGCCACAATCTTAAAATCTCCATTGCGCTGTCATGTCCTCAGTGCACAGACAGGGTGAAGGTCGGGGATTTTTAAATCAGCAAATGAAGGTTAATTTAATTCATGGCCCCTAAGAGAACACTGGGTATTCTTTTGCTTCCACTCCCACTAGTGGACACAGTCACTTTAAGGCAAATGTTCCCCCACCCATTCAGTTTCTGGAATTCTATGCCCTGGTCCCAGGGGCTAGAGTGATCCCATTCATGGTCTCAGAGAAGCAATCATGGGAAAGCAAGAATTAAAGTGTCTCTGAATTTCAGGAACTCAGGCTTATGTGTTACAATAACCTGGTAGCTATGCTTCAGAAGCGGCAAGGTCTAAACTTGAAATATGCCTGATCGCCTCCCAAGGAACCCAAGACCCTTTCAGAATTGCCCATATCCCTTTCATGTTCAACTCTCTACTTTCCCTACCAGAAAAATAAAGAAAGGAAGAGGCTGCATCCTGCCATGATCCACTAGAGAATGAGCTAAAAAATGCTAAGAATGAGGAAGAAAATAACCTTAGAAAGGATGCAGGGATGCTAGCAAAAATTATAAGCACAAGTTTTGGCAAATGGATAAAAAAATCAACAACTGTCTAAAATATTATTTCCTCTGGGGAACAGTGTTAAGCATGACGAAGCACACTTCAGTTAACCCAAATATGCAGATTGACATAGGGCAGTAGCCACTGAAAGAACACAGTCACAGTGTCCAACCAAAGGAAATGGTCTAACGTTCAAAGTTATAACTGTTAGAGCAATTTGAAAATGCATGGTAATTTCATGAAAGTGTATCTGATATATTGGAAGCTTGGTGTATTAGAAGCACCCTAAATGCAGACGGTCTGAACTGTCTAGCTAAAATCACACTGTGTGTGAAAGAGAAGAGGAAGAGGAGGAGGAGGAGGAGGGAAGGAAGGAAGGAAGAAGATAGAGAGGCCTAAGTAAACACAAACACTCGAGCCAAGTCAGAAAATAAAAATTAAAACTCTGATGAAACTTCCTTTCTACTTAGTGGTTTGAACAATTAAAAACAAGCCCCCAGAAACAGACAACTGGTCTGCAGCCGGGTCCTTACTTCCTCGAAGCACATAAGGCTCTGGCCCATTCTACCCTGAAGTTCCTTCTAACTTCCACCTCTCACCTATGGGACACCAAACCACCAGTGGCCCAAGCTGCCTGATCAGAAGGATTTCTTAAATTTTTAATAAACTTTAGTATATATTTTATCAAGTAAAACAGGTCAAAGAGCAGATGAAGTATGATTTCTCTTTGTAAACAAAGACAAACTGTATTATAGAGAATTACACCTATAGCTGATAAGAATGTTTAATAAAATATGCCTACCACAATCTATGGTAAGGTGGACTGTAATAATCTGAAAATTCACATCCTAAGGATACAGGCTAGTGTCTCCTGGACGTCTCAAAGGACACACACACACACACACTAGGGTCAATTTCATCTTCTACATTACTCTATGTAATTCTTAAGACTGCCACAAGGTGGCAGCTGTGGTGCAGGTTCTAGATAAGATACAGCATTGTGAACTATGAAATAGGTTGCAATATTAACAGTCTCCTATTGACTTAATCTCTTAAATGCTAATTATGTGTCTGCCACTGTCCTTTTTGTGAACATAATGACTGTTCATGACTGAGGGAAAGCAAGAGTTTTTCACTTTGCTAATAATAAAACCCAAACTCAGCAACAGTAATTAAGAGTTCTAATGACTCCCTATCCTCTTCCCATCATGTTGTAACATTTACATAATTTTTCATATACGTTGACAATGACTTATAGACATCCATATCTTATTTAACAGTATGTACATGCCTTGATAATGGAATCTACATCTTGTTTACCATTTTTGTATCCCTTAAACTAAATACCGTTACAATTGTTTTATATATAAGGTAAATCATTAATTTCCTGACAACTCCATTCATTTAAGGATTAGAGTAAATAAGAAATATTCTGTAATAAGGGAATTCAGATTCAGCAGTACAGGCTCAAGACTCCTCCCATCACTGCAGTATATGACCAACCTGTAACTTGAGCGAAGCCAGTCAATGATTTATATTGGTATGCTTTTACAGAGGAGGAAGATATTTTATTAAACAAATGAAACATCCACTAAACATCCACAGAGTAAGCATTATTGCTACAAATAAACATTCAATAAAGTCCATCAGGTGAAGAACTGTCAAGGCCATAAGCCTCTTCCTTGGAACAAAGCTCTTGCTGATGATCAGGGTCTGAGCACTTGGATGTCTCATCACCTAAGCTGACCTAGCATGTGAGCTTCCTTAGGCTCAACAGTGACAGCACTGCACATATGCTAAGAATAAGAGAGCCAGGCTTTCACTGCCATTGATGGATATGTCTTCAGACAGCCCCGAAAGAGACTTCCGTTAGCAGCCTATTAACCACCTCAGCATTACAAAATTCCAACATCACAATGCACACGCACCAATTCTACTGTTACAGGTCACGCCCTTCCTGATGATGCTAAGATAAAGTTAATAATCCATTAATGTAATAGGAATATAGAAGAACCCCTAAGTTTAAGATATCTTACATCACCTAAATGCTTTCTCTAGATGGCTCCCATTTTTTAAAATATCCATTATTTCCTTGACTATTTGGGACTCGATGTTCAGTGTTGGCTGGCAGCCCTTCTCCATTTTCCCTTGAGTCTGGGTCCCCCAACTTTTGAACTTGCATGTGTTTAGAGACTTGATGCATGCCTCTTTGCTTTTTAATTTTTAATTGTGAACATTTCAAACATGCAGAAAGGAAGTTTGCAATATATAACATGAATCTCTCACTGAAACACATCAATTGATAATGTTTCACAGCATCTGCCTGATTACTTTCCCAACAATGTATGTTTCTCTACAGTCACATGTGAAAATAAATTTCAAGCTCAGCATTTATCTCCTAAAAACATTCTCTTATGGAGTTACTATATATATATATATTTCACAGTCATGGCCAAGAAAATAATTCTGATATGATCATTTTTACATATATATATTCCCACTTAACATTTTTCATAGTTTTGTTTGTTTCAATCCAAAGAGCAATGAATAATTACACACTACAAGTAATTGTGACGTTTCTTAAACTTATGTCCTTGTCTTTCACCACACTGACAATCCTCAAGTCCACTTCAGTTCTCTTAGATGCCTGCCTATTGCTGTGACTGCTCTGACTCACTGCAGACCAATCATCTTGTGGAAGAACGATGGCCCAGAATCTGGGCTTGCCACAGGCCTGCCTGCCTCTGACCAATACTGTCCATCACTGGTGGTGACGTTTGGTTATCTGATTAAGATGATGCATGCTGGATTTCTCCATTGAAAATAGTACTGTTTAAACCAAGTATGGGGTGCATGATGGGAATCTCAGGACATGGAAAGCAGAGGGAGAAGGATCAGAAGCTCAAAACCAGCCTTGGCTACAATAGCAAGTATGAGGGCCATATGAGCTATAGGAGTCCCTACTTACAGGTGTGTGTGTGTGTGTGTGTGTGTGACATCATAGATTATTTTATATAATGGTTACCTCCTAACTTCTCTAGCACACATCCTGTTAGCGTTCGCCTTACTTTCTATAAAAAGAAATGGGCGGGGGGGAAGCCATCCAAACATAAGCAGAACTATACTAATCCCATAAAACTTGAGCCCATCTGTCTCACTTGCTAATAAAGAAAATTCTCTTTGCTTCACAAAATTATAGGGAAATCTGTCAATCAAACTCTCAACTTGTCTCCTACAAGATCTGTACCAGGTTGTCTGTCACATCTCTGGTTTCTTCATCTGTGGCAGATCTTACTTCATCAGCTTTAATGAAGCAAACTACACAAGAAGGTGAAATAAAGTTTCGATCAAAATTCTAATTCCCAAATCAGCAGTCAAGAGGGCAGTCAGGGAAGAGCAGAGCCAGCTGCAGACACTAGAAGAGACTTCGCTATGACAAATCATTATGAGAGGGGAATGTCTAAAGATCGTCAGTGTGACCTAGGCTCAAATGTTACTTGTGAAACTCAAAACTCATCTTTCTATTATGCAAAGCAGAAAGGCAATTTAAATGAGGGAGCTTATGTTTCCATTTTCATTATTTCTTCTGTACAGAGACTGGCAGGGAAGACAAATATGCATTAATGCACCCAATAATGAACACAGTATGTTTCGATGACATGTAGTCCCATGAACTTTGATTTCAAGGTTAAAAAAAAAATGGCAAATGATGCATTCCTCCACAGGAAAGACTGGTGGCCACTGTAGTGACAGTGAGCAAAGAGTCCTGACCTCAACTTTGCCCTCTGAGCAATGTCTTCATTGAAGAAAAGAAACTAATGAGTTCTGGAGATTTTTAAGTTCAAAGTGAATCTGAATAAATGCACAGATGACTAAGACATAAAACACAAGCACATGTTCTCCTCCAGAAGACTGAACTCAAAAGAACACCACATAAGCAGATTGTAAATCATTTCAAAACCAAAATGATTAATCATTTACCAATATTTTAACATGCAAAATTTCATGGTGAAAAATATCAAAATTCTAAACAATGATGGGCTATTTCCTCATCATCCACCTACAGTTATTGAGAATATATTTATTATGCAATGACCTGAAGGATCCCATCCTATCAGGCTTTGAAGTCTCACATTTAGGGTTACTATTCAGTAGACTGTACAAGGTCCATCTTTATGTGGTTTTTGTACTTTCTGGCTATCTAGACAACTCTTTAAGTTTGGGGGGGTGGATTTTGACAGATACAACAACACTAACATTTACTAATTTGTTGCCATTTTCCACGAAACATCAGAGGCAAGAACATTTGATTTAAATGTTGTAAGGCAAGCTTATCTTCAAACTAGAAGGAGAGAAAAGAAAGAAGTGAGTATATCCAAAAACAGGAAAAAGAAAATACTATGGAAATGGTTAGAAATAATGTCAAAGATGCAACAAAAAAAAAAAAGGATAGAACAAGATAGGTTCAATAGTGACAAGGAAATATAAAATTATTACATGAAAAGGTTGACAGGGAGCATCAGGGACATGCAGTCAAGCATCCCTGGACAGATCCCATTGACTTAGGGATTCTACATGAGCAAAGTATAACTTGGGAGGAAAGAAAGGGCTTATGTGGTTTATACTTCTACATCACTGTTCATCATCCAAGGAAGTCAGGGCAGGCACCTGTAGGTGAAGCTGATGCAGAGGTGTAGTGGGATTATGCTGGTAATGTTGTAAATATTTGTCCTGCCTAATAGTTTAATAAAAAGCTGATTGGCCAAAAGCAAACAGGAAGTGTGGGCGGGGTTACCAGGCTAAGAAAACTTATTAACATCTCAGCAGACAAAAATAGACCCAGGAGATGCAGAGGAAATGATGCTATGAGAAAAGGTACCGAGCAGCACAGCTGAACAAGATGGATTGAGTTCAGATGAAGGAGCTAGCAAATTATATGTCTGTGCCCTAGGTCAATCAGCATAAAAATCATATAAGCCTGTGTGTGATTATGTGAGGCAAAGGGGCCGAGAGTGAGACTAACCTTTGGTCCAGGCACAGCAAGTCCAGGCCAGAATGATTTACAACACAGAAGCCATGGAGGGTGCTGCTTTGCTTGCTCTCATGGCTTGCTCAGCCGCCTTTTTTTCTTTTTTTCTTTTTTTTTTTTTTTTTAAATAACAGCAAGATCCAGCATTAGTTTTTACAGCCGAGGCTAGCCCTTCTGCCTCTGGCACAGTCGAATTTCCAGCCCTTCGAGCGGACATAGGGTTTGGTGTGGCTGTGTGGGGTTCCTGGGGCCTTGCCAAAATGCTGGTACACCTCTCGGCCTTTGCGAGGACCAGATAGGAGCACACTACCTCGGCCCTTGGGAGACTCCAAGGCCAGCTGGTCAAAGGTGAGGACCTTAACCCCAGCCTTCTAGCATGACTGCTCACCCGCAGTGCACACACCTTCAGCTTGGGCACTTGGAGAATCCGTACATCAGCTGTGACTGTCCCCACAACCACAGCTCTCTTGTTCTCTCGGCCAGGAAGCTTGGAGATGGCCAGTTAGTTTGACTCATAAATAACCTCTTCAGTACAGCTTGACTGAATGTGGAGTTGGCTCATCTGGCCAGAAACCTGTACAGCTTGACTAGGAGCCGCAGGTAGATGTCCTGGCTCTTGGGCTCCTTGGGCTGAACTTTTCGGTCTTTGTTGTGGCGAATGTCAACACCCATGATGGCGCCTCCTGCTTGGCCAGGTCTAGAAAGACAGAACTGCCCAGCCTGCTTTCTTATAGACTCCAGGACCACCAGCCTAGAGATAGCACCACCCAAAATGGGCTGAGCCCTCCCCCATCAATCACTAATTAAGAAAACACTACAACTGGATCTTATGAAGACATTTTATTAATTGAGGTTCCCTTCTTTCAGATAACTCTAGCTTATGTCAAGTTGACATAAAACTATCTAGCACACCCGTGATGTCTAGAAATGAGGTAAAACCTAGTCTCTGCAGACTGCTTTGATAGCAGAAAGCTGGGAAATAAAGATTTCCATTGTGGTGATATAGCATGTACCAAAAAAGGATTGACTGGAGATCAGAGGACACAGCCAGACACAGTTAGCCACAGAGGTCAGGCAGTGGTGGCACATGCCGTCAATCCTAGCACTTGGAGGCAGAGGCAGAGGTCCATCTGGATATCTGTGAGTTCAAGGCCAGCCATGACTACATAAGATTAATACAGTCCAAAAGAGAAACAGCCATGCTCTGGTTACACACACCTTTAATGCCAGCACTTGGGATCTCATGCCTCTGACCTCAGTACTTGGGAAGCACACATGTCTTTAATCCCAGGACTAGGAAAGTTGAAACAGGGAATGATATGGCTGGGCTAAGAAAGGAATATAAGGTGGGAGGAGACAGAGGTGTCCCTCTGCCCCCTCCCATTTGAACCTTGTCTCCCTTTGCTTCACCTCTTCTGAGGATTAGTGGAGACAGAATCTATCCTTTCCACCTGAGGATTCAGAGTAATGAGAAGTGGCTGTGGCTTGTTCCTCTGTTTCTCTCATCTCTCATTTACCCCAATATCTGGCTCTAGGTTTTTATTATAAGACCAAGTAGAATTCATACAACATTCCATAATTCCAACAACAAATCAGAGACTAATAAGCAACCAGATTTCCCTCAATATTGAGGAAAAAACAACCTACTCCCCTCTAACAGTTAATTTATTACTACTAGTAGTATGTAAGTCAAGTCATTCTATAGTAAGTAGACACACACACACATACACACACACACACACACACACACACACACACACACACACACACACACAAACTCCAATACACATAACCAGCCAACCAGTCAGTTGACATACCCTGCAGTTAAGGTTGCTGTGGTCCACCATGTCAGGACAGATCTCTGAGCGCAGCATGTATCAGAACTGTCCTTCTCAGCAATGCTCCCTCCCCTTCTGCATAGTGTCTCTAGAACTGGAGGCCTGACTGTCTGGACACAGTCCCTAAGCCTGGATGCCTGACCTACTGAAATTGTGACCTTTGACCGAGATCCTTCTGGATGTTCTCCCCCTGCTGCTGATATGATGAAGGGACTGTCCAGCTGTATGGTTTGCAAGCTGCCAAATGCACATTAGGTGATAGATACCCCTGCTACTGATCCCATTCAAAGTAGCTCCCCACATTCTGGAATAAAGTTGAGCTGTAACACTGACGCAGTCTCTGTCATACTGACAAGCCATCTGAACCCTGTCCCCTCCTCTGCTCCCTCCTTCCTCATGGACCAGTGGACAGCTATCATTGAGGAAGAAGGAGACTCATGCCAATCTTCACTGTAGATCCTAGCAACCACTGATCAAAAATATTTGCAATAAAAAACCCTGTTACTACTGAGCATGTATATAAAGATCCGTTTTCTCTTCATAATTTTTTAAACAACACTGCACAATAACCATTTGCAGCAACTACATTGTATTAGTTACTATTAGTAACGAGCAACATTTTAAAATATGCAGGAGGTCTGACATAGATTTCATATAAACACTACCAAGTCTAAAGTCCTAGGATCAAGTCTCACAGGTGATAACATAGTCTGAAGAAGTCTTCCTGAGAACTTTCTCAGGAAACAAAAATAAACCACCACAAAAAACCTCTAAATTAAACACAGCAGGTTTGTACAGCTGCTGTGGTTTCCAGCTAGAGACTAATACAAATTTCAGCCCTTGTTCTACAATCAGCCTTCAGTCAAGGAGCCCGACTGCACCTGCACAACGGAGAAAATATTAGAAAGAGCTAAGTTCTAGATTTTAGGTGACCCAGCAAATAGAACTTCCTAATTTCCCAGATCTTCATCTATAAACTGATTATTTGTAAATAAAGAAAAATTATTCTGTCAGATTCAGGTGTTAATTGGCACTAGAATAATTTATGGTTTAAAAGTTTTCAAAACTAGGCACTTGCTACTTTCTGGTTATTTTCATTGCATTTATTATCATTCTTTGTCTACATTAATTCATAGTGTATTAAAATCACCTATATTTAGAAATTTTCTATAGATTGTAATTGGAATGAGTATAAAGTAGGAATTAAATAAAATTAAACTTCAATTTAACAAGGACAATCTATAGAGCTGATTAGACAAGTTTATAAGATGTAAAACGTGGTATAAATATTTGATACTTAATAAGTTAATACTATTAAATTGGTATTTTTACTTCTTGTAACTGCTATTAAAACAGGCACAAAATTATGGGATGCTTATAGACTTTTCCCTTACTGGTGGCAATGAGCAAATCGGGCCAAGTTACTGCACTATTGGTTCATGTTTTTGCAACCAATGGCCAGAACCTGAATGGCTGGAACTGATGAGTTCAGTTTGCTGTATGCCTCTATTTCACATCACAAAGTTAACTGGGAAGAAAAAAAAATGCTTTATCAAAGGGAAAATGCAACATTTTTTACAGTAAATACAAAATATACATCTCTAATGAGGTTATAATTTCATAGTAATATAATGCATATAGCTCAATATCTATTTGTATATCTTTTGATCCATTCAAGGGAAAAAAATCTTTAACCTAAGTTGGAATTTAAAATTTTCTGTTCTAAAGAAGTGTCAAAGCTTACACCTGTAATCAATGCACTCCCTGCCTTTAGCTCACTTAAAGTAATTATAAATATATTCCTATGAAAACTTAATATCAACCAGTTTTCATTCATTAATAAAAAACCTTTTTAAGATTTATTTTATAATTTTATCTAAAATGGGCTTTTCTTAAAATATACTTCTAGCTTCACATATCAAATAAAGAACAAAACACAAAAAAATGATAGCAGCAATTAAACTCCCGCTCTATTCTGAAGTTCCAAGAATAATAATTTGTTTCTAATGCAAATATGTTAGCTCTTTTGCATGGCAAATAGAAAATGAAAATTTACAACAACATAGTGTCGGACAACAGAATTATTCAAAGAAATCAATGAAATCTATTAAGATTATGTTATACACTTACATTTCCAATCATTTAAAGGATCTAGATTATTTAAATTAAGAAAAATTTCAATAAAGACTGCTATTTAATGAATATAAAAACAACAGTCAGATCTTGCTGTTGGATATGCAAATGCCCACATCTGATAGCATGCATCACCCGGCATTCCATTTCCCAGTGCATGCTCTCCTATGCATGGCACTGAACAGGCTTAAAAAAAAAAAAAAGAATGAGAACAACATTCAAATGTGGTATAATTAGGGGAAATCTTTTTTTTTTTTCCAGAGATCATTGGAAGGGGAAAGTTTCTCTCCAAAGACTTCCTTCCATTCCAAATTAGTAACTTTGGCTGCAGCGGGTACTAACATGATTCTATTGCAAAATGTTTTAACTTTCTAAATTACAACTCAGTGTACCTTACATAGATCATAGATCTAGTCACAAGAATATACTAAGGTGGCACTACAAAAAGACTCTGGTCTTCAAGAAAATAATACAAAATCCACAAAGACATTTACTTGAAAAAAAAAAATCATGCTGCTTTGCTTTATGAACAGTTTTAAGAACAGTCTATGAAGACTTGAGAAAGAATGAATTTAATTTTAATTTTTCTTTGAAATAAAAATAATCAAAAGTAATAATAAATCAGTAGTTACAGCATATTATAAATAAAAAAAATCATATGTAAAAAGTACCATATTTTAATACTGGCTACTTAACAAAGAAAGGATAAAAGACAAAACTGTGAAAGCAATAATTTATTCATGATCATAAGAAGGAAACTAAACCTAGCTCAGTTTAGCATGTCGAGGCTCAGTGTTAGGCAGAACAAATGGACCAATTATTTCTACATACAACCTTCTGACCCTAATTACAGGCAGGTAACTTTCATTAATAATCACTGCTGTTATACTGAACTTAATAAACCTGCTTTAAAATAAAGGTTAAAAAATAAAAAGGGAAAAGTTTGTAATAAAATCACAAAGTAGCTTTAAGAAAAAAACTCCCTTAAAGTTCTAGAAGATACAATTAAATATATTAAATAAATAAAGGCAAAGCCCTCAAAACAGAATGGCTTCAGATGGTATGCTATAAATTTCTAACTTTAAAATCCTAGATAATCATCTATACAATTATCAAAATATTATGTAAGTTCAGAGAATGAGTCAATTATGAAGTTAACATTCACAATTACATTTAAATCTATAAAAAGCACAATCATTTATCAGCAACCAGTTAGGAAATACTGAGCCATTTGCAACATAGATAAAATTATTAGATAAATAAAACTAAATTTAACATCAGTTTTATATCAACCTCAAAAAAGAGCTTAAGCAAAAATGTATTCTATGTCTTCCAATATTTTAATCGTAGTAAATTTCCACAATAAAACTTAAAGCACTAACACAGTAAGGTGTGTGCATGTGCACGAACATGCTTCTGGGGTTCCTTGAGTGACAAAGAGGTGGTAGACAGGCACAGCCCAAGACTATTTCTGTGTTGTATACAGGTCTAAAGGTCCTAAAAGCAATTCAATCCCACATGTGCTTTTGCAGGTTAAGACAAAAGTCAGGGATCATCTACATCATCGGTGAAAAGTCCAAGCCCAAATTAAACTTAAGAGTGTACCAGGCTCACAAAGAGTTTTGGGTAATCAAGTCTAAAATACTCAGATTAGAGAATGAAGACAAAGGCATTTGGAAAGCAAGACAAAGAAGCTTTGGTAACTTATTTCAGTTTTATAGTTTTCTAAGTGTGGACAGCACTGGAGGAGACAGACAGAGCTGTAGAGTTTAATAGTCTGTAGAAGCTTATTGATAATAGAGTGTTTCTGTGAGTTATGGGATTAAAGGCATGTCACCACCACTGCCTGCCTGGGAGCCTGGAACTCCCTCTGTAAACCCAGCTGCCCTCAGTAGATCAAACTCAGATCTACTGGGATTAAAGGTGTAGGTTACCATTACATTTCTGGTCTTCCCCCCTCCCTATTGCTGGATTAAAGGTGTGAGTTACCACTCTCTGATCCTCCTATATTGACTGTGGGCAGATCCCTTCTCTGATATTACAGACTGGTTTTATTAAATATATAACATATCAGCACAATAGAGACTTATTAGCAATAAGTCTATAGACTGATTTATGGAATCAAGGAATGAAAACTAGGAAAACAGGGAAGTGCCTGGCACATGAATGATGATGTTTCAATAAGTAGCTTCTGATTAATGATGTCAGCAGAGAATAAAGATTATCATGTCCTCCACCAAGACAACTAACCTGAACTGAAAACTCCAGTAAGCTGTCAAGCCAAACTCAACTCCGCCACGCCCACACACCTTTTTCCTTGATTTAAAAGACTATTAAATGGCTCAGAGGTTAAGAGCACTGGCTGTTCTTCCAGAGATCCTGAGTTCAATTCCCAGCAACCACATGGTGGCTCACAACCATCTGTGATGACATCTGGTACCTTCTTCTGTATACAATGATAAGTAAATAAATAAATCTTTTTTTAAAAAAGACTATTAAATATGATGTTATAAGAAAGCAAAAAGATGATGTGGGAAGATAGCAATTCTTATTTCTAAGAACCCACAGAGATTAAACATACAGCCCCAGCATTGCTTTGGTCTGCATATTTGTAGTCCTCTTCCAGCATCTGGGAGCTGTAGGTCACACAAGCAGAGACTGGAACAACATCAATGGTCTTATAAGGATGGGGATATTACTCTAATAGGTAAGAATGCAGAGATCATGTGCCACCTATTAGGAAGGATGGGGCTGCTCACAGGCTCAAACCTAGCCAGCACTCTGATCTTGGACTGTCTCCCCTTCAGAACTGTAGGAAATTTCTAGTTTATAGAACATCTAGCATATGGTACTCTGTTATGGACTATAATAGCACTTAAGGATTAGTATATGGTAAAAGAGGTAGAGACAAACTTTTCATAGGGACTGAAGTTGACAAAAACATCCCATTTTTCATTATATTTTAATGTGCTACATCTGTGTCTTTTATGAACAAAAATCTGTTAACACATAAAACATGAAAACGGAAATGATAAATCAGCTTAGGTTCTGGAATTAACTTCCCAATCAGGACAGGAAAAGTTTATGCTTTCAAGACTCTAGGCTCTCAGTATGTGCCTACTAGTAAACAAAAACACCTTAGAATGGTGGACCTCAACAGGCCCTTTCACTTTGTCTCCCACCTACAAAAAGAAGAGTGACCCAGTGATAAGGTGTGCTTACTCCTACCACAAAGAAGTTCCACAACACCCGGATCCTGAGGTCATGATGGTCACAATGGAAGGATGCTCAGCTAATCTAAGATGCCTGCAAGAACCTCTTCATTGCAGCACAACGTCTATAGTAGGTTAAGTGCAGTGTGATACTGAGATCAGATTTATACATCTGAGGAAACAGTCACATGCTGATGAACAGCATTATTTGACATTATAGAGCCTAGCAGTTATAAATGTAGCTTTTCCCTACTTTAACTGGCAATGACTAGACTGACCTCTCACCATAACTCTAACTACAGTGCAGTAATTAGACAAAGCATTACTTAGCTTGTGAAATAGAGAGTAGGGGAAGAAGCTCTCCGTCATTAGCTTTAAGAATATAAAACTGGGGCCTGATGAGTTACCGATCAGAAATAAAAATCCTATTTGGTAAGGATGTAAAAAGGATTGGCATCGTCTTTCCTTGAGGAAGTTAAGCAAGATGTGCAAACATTTTAGACAAGCAAGATCTTAGATATATAAATACTTGTAAAGAATGTAACTGTTAAGAGACTAAACTTTACAAAGATATGGATTAACAATGTTCCTTACATTGTTGCTGCTAGGATTATGAATTGGAAATAATTAGAATGCTCACCAATCTTTAAACAAAAAGCAAAGCATGTCCAAGCAGCAAACCACAAACACTGAACAGCTTGGGATCTGAAACACCTTGAACTGGCACTTTGGAGCCAATTCCCTCCAGAGGAACACCTGAGCCGGTCCTGATGTGGGGATGAGGAAAGTGGATTTGCCTGGAATGGATGCTGAACTAAGCCACCTTGGGACCTTGGGACCTACTGTCCTTGCCAGGGAAGAGATAAGGAGATGGGGAGAAGAGAGAGTGACTTGGAGGGGCAGGAGGGGAAGGGAGTTTGAACAAGGGATACATGGATAAAAAATGAGACTTTATTAATAATAATAAAAAAAGAATGCTCACCAATGATAGAACAGTTAAATATAATGTGGTAAAATATTGCTAATATAATGACGACGCAGGTCTTCAATTACTAAAACAGAGTCTGCAACAAATTACTAGGCAATGGACTTGGACTGTGATATATTACACACAGTGCAAGTGTGCCAAGAGATGGGAAAGACACACACACACACACACACACACACACACACACGCACGCACGCACGCACGCACGCACGCACACGCACACACACACATGTACACTACCAGGAATGCCACTGCCCACCCTCTCGGAAACATCAACAGTGGAACCCCCTAGTGGTGCTCTGTACAGTTTCAGTTTTCCTTTTCAAATTATTTACAATGTGGTGGTGTGGGGGGGAGTTGTCACTCAGACAGCATAAAAGAAACACAAGTGCCCATAACCCAGGGAGTCTGCAGGCAGTTCTCGGAGAAGCTGAACAGGTACTGATGAGCTCACAGCATGTGTGCACAGGGTGGGGCGCACAGGACAATGGCATCGAGGCTCTATTCTCAGCACCATCCAGCAGCCAGAAAAAGAACATAAGCCACCAAAGTACAAAACTGTAAGACGGAAGAGACAGATAGGATGATTATCCTCAGAGGTACTTTAGAACTCTCAGTCCATAGTGACAATATGGAGAAGAGATAGGCAGGAACAGAGCAACAATTTCATCCACTGCCAATCATATTAGATTATTCTAGAGGTCAGCTTGTGTGAAATTTGATATACAAAGGTCTAGCAAATGGGTACAGCAAAGGAATTCCCAAATACTAGTAATCACTGAAGTCACAGAGAGATGACACATCACACCAAGGAAGGTGTCCATGTGAGGCACATTGCTGTCCCAACAAAGACTTCAGTTCCAGATAGTTGACAGATCCCTTACAACATTTTACCATGCACAGATTTTTAAAAATGCATATGATCTATCTGACATTGTGTATTTCTATTTCTCCTGACAAAATCCAAGGAAGGAGCCAAGGGAGCCTTTGATATTGCATTCTACTGTTATTCAGATATATCAATAATCAAATCTGGGGAGCTGCCAATAAAAATAGAATAAACATCATTAGCATTTTAATAAACCTGCAAGCCACAGGGCAGGAAAAACAGAACAAGACAGAGCAAAGGGAAATCAGCATATGCCAGTCTCACCTCTGGCAGTGTGCCCTCCAGCACCTGGCTGCGTCCTGCCAGCCCCATGCCCGGCACCACCCCAGGGAGATGTCTCTGTATTTTAAATTCTCTCAAAGACCTCTCTATGCTCTGTCTAAAGGGTATAATATGGTCTTTTTCTTTCTTATATATATATATATATTTTTAAAAAAATACAAACAAAGAAACTGAGAATAGGTAACCCAATTTCAAACTAGTTTAAGAAAGTGCTGATCTTCTGGTTATAAGAAGTGTTCTGAAGTCAGAATATGATTTAATGTGTTGGCAAACTGGACCCGGCTGACAGATGAAGAGAACTAGTGAGAAGTGAAAGCAAAGCATCAGCACAGCCCACATAGTAATGGAGAAATAAGCTGCTCTGTAACCACTGCTGACCAGATCCCAGGATGCTTGACATACTTCAAGCTCAAATTTACAGAGAAACTGAGTAAATAGCTAAGTAGCTCATTTTTCCCAACCAAATTCGAAGTTTAAAAAATGTGCTTCCTGGAACATTATTGTTCTATTAATTGATTATGATTGTGTGGATGTGTATACATAGAGAACCAAAGTGTATTTTTAAAATCACAACTCACTAAAATAAATTCTTGTGAAAAACATTTTACAAACGATGTTACTATATATAAAAGAGTTTTTTATTCAACATAAAATATAAAGAACATTCCTTGTTTGTAAATCTTTATTCATGATTTGTCCACTGAATTTGAGGACAGAGATGTTTACAGAAATGTAATGACCATACTGCGGTTGTCAACCCTCCTAAGATGACTGCAAACATTCCAGTGTTACTATACGTTAAGTAATAAGTAACCTTCAAGAACCCGCTGATCTTTACAAACTGATTTAAGGCCTTCCATGGCTGTCTATATTCAGGTAACACGAGGCTAGGTTGGTGAGAAAGCACTGACGATGGCCGATACCACAAAGGCTACCACTCACATAATGAACTAATGATTCATGTTCAAGGTGCTTTTGAAACATGATTCGGCCTCCAAACATTTCACTGAGGAGGGCTCCCATTACCCCAGTCATTAAAAATAACTCAAATAAGTTTTCAGAGATTGGACAGTACATGACCCCCCATGAAAACACTGGGACAAAGACACAGGAACACAAGGATCACCCCTCTCAACCGCCACTGCGTGCTTCATTCATCAGCACTCGGGGAAGGCTTCCTGGGTAATCTATTTCCTTGCACCAAGTGCATGTGACCTTCTCTGGTGGCCATTGGCAAGTGTTTGCCAAAATGTCACTGACCAAAAACTTCCTTACAAAGCTATGTTTTCTGAAATGAATATGTCATGGATCAGATGAAAATGTCATCAGTGATATTGACAATAAAGGAAAATATCCCACAGAAAGAAAAGATTCAAATTAATGGAAGAAAATGTCATCAATGGACCTCAGCAGAAAAGTCAACAGAATGTAACTTTAAAAGGGAAGACACAGCTGGGGGGAGACGGGGAAATCAGCCAAGAAGCAGAGGCTTTTTACTGAAATAGGAAAAGAAAGGCTTGTCTCCAGGAAAAGGACTCTCTTTATAGAGGTGAGGCTGTTGTTGTTCGGGGAAGGGATGGGGGAGGAGGGAAGGAGTCTAAGCACCTAGGAGGGCTCCTCACATTTGAATCCCAAAGTTATTCATTTTCTCATTTACATGTCAAAATGAGTGATATAATTTGTGAATGTCAAAAGAAGTTATAGAAAGTTAAATAGAAATTGAATAAAAATTACTTACTGCTGCCCTTAAAAGAGAAAGTCAAAAGTTGTTGATTTTCCCACTGTGCAGTCTCAGAAAGTTTCACTTGTATCAGTACTTCAAAGAACCTAGCCAGATACATTCATTCTTTTGAAATTGAAAGACTTTAAAAAAAAAAAAAAAAAAAAAGTGATCTCGCTGAGAAAATAACTTTTATACCAGGTTTTGGGGTCTTTATTCAAAATGGACCTTGTTTATCAATGTTGTTATTAAAATAAGTGACTGTGATTCATTACTGATAAAATGTAGTTTTTACATTCTAGAAATTTTATCTATGTATGACTGGGGCATTCTAAATAATGGCTTTAATAGAACCTTGAAAATAAAACAACTGTATGTTATCTCAAAGTTGCCTGAGGGTTAAGCATAGTCCACACTGAGTCTAAAACAGTATGATCCAGGTAAATGGTCAAAGGATATTATCCTTCTAAAAGTGACTAGAAATAAAATCAACTAGGAGATGAGCATTTTAGAATTCCTCACCCTTGAATTATTATTCTACAGTATCCTCAACACATACCTGAAGCTGAGATCTATATGGACCATCACACATTCTTAAAAGTGAGCATACAGAATCAACTCAGAGAACTGAGATACAGTATAGAATCAACAATGACAAGTCATTAAGATAAAGTAACACTCAAATTAAACTGAACAAGCATACTGTCAGTGGGAAAAGAATAACAAGCCAAATATCTGTGCATATAATAAACAACCGGGGCTCACCATGGTAAAGCTGGTATGGTGGCCTCCATCCCTTTAACTTTTTTAAGGGACATTTTTCACAGATGGGAGAAGACCATCAAGTCCCAATGGTGTCTGTGGATGTCTAAAAGTCTGTCAGGAATGGCTTGGTGATACATTATTACACTCTTCTGCTACCAAGCACCATTATGTCCTCTTGAAAAACAGCTGCAGAGAGAGAACCCCCAAAAGGCTCCTCGACAGCACAATGAGGTCTGTGTTCTGTGAATAAACTTGTGAAAGAGGAATCTGAGACACCAAAAGAGGGCATGCATTAGCTTAAAAATATAAACGACTTCTCATTTGTAGTTTTGATGAGATCACAATACTCAAAATATTAACTATGTGGTAAGTACAAATTTATTCAAAGAGGAGAAACATATTGTCAGGATTAAATTGTATCTGTTTCCCTCCCACATAAACCACCATTCTTTCTTGCTTTAATTTAGGTGGCAGGGCACTAAAGGACACCCTTCAAATTACCTGAACTATTTTGTGCTTCTTATTTCAACATCCTCCATTTCCTGTCCAACATGAGTAGTTCTTTATTCCCTTTCTTACCTTGAACACAAGCTTATGCTTAGGTTTGATTGCCAATGAATCAATCAATCATCAATCACTCCAACTAAACATTTGAGGCTCTGGAAGAGTCACAGTTCCTGCCCACAGATTAATTCCAATGCTGCCATCTACATGATAGCATATAAAATTAAAATTTATTTCCATAAAAATTAAAACTAAAAGAAAATATATACTTACTCTCTTTCTCTTCTACAAAAAGAGAATGTTTTATTTACTTATTCATATCACTGTGTGTGTGTGTGTGTGTGTGTGTGTGTGTGTGCGCGCGCGCATGCGCACACGTGTGTAAGGATCCAGGGTATCAAAGGATGTCCCCGGATGTCAATTCTCATTTCTGACTTTGTCTGACGAAGGGCCTGCTGCACATGCTGGGTCACCTGGCTTACAGGAGGCTAGGGATTCCCCTCCAGGTCAATCTCTTGAACAGGAGTGCTGGGAATACAGACACTAAAGCTGCTGTCTGAGCTTTTTGTGGATGCTCAGGATTCAAGTTCAGGTCCTTATGTTTACACAGTAAGTGCTTTGACCCATTGAGCCATCTCCAGAACCCAAAATCATAACTCTCAAAATATATATGCATTCTCAGTACCCTAATATGTGTATATATGCAATATAATACAATACTGAAAACAGTGGTAATTTATTAATAAAAAATAATTTTTGCCTGAAGAGAAAAACCAATCCTAGAAACAGTATTTCCTAAATTAGGTTTCCACAATATCACAAAAATTTACATAGACGATGTTCCAAGGCTGTAACCTACAACGGCAAAACCCTGGACTGGCTTGTTGCTTGGAAAATGCTAAGAGAAGCCATGATACCCAGGCCAGGTTTATCTACGCAGTCTTCCTTGCTTCTAAACAGGTCATAAACGAGATTACCACTGAAGGTGAAAGCACTTTACATGTAAGATGATTTTCACTGCTCCCAGTCTGGGTAGCCATTAGTAGGTCTAGTACCTATAGACCACCAATGGTAGCTTTGTACAGGTGACGAAGGGAGATTAGAACAGCCATGAAACCTCAGCCACATCACCCCGAGTATGGGCATCTCCCTTATTCTCTTCAGTTCTTCCCAACAGGAAGGACGAACACTTAGTGCTATGCATCATAAAACTGTCCTTACTGTATATAAATTCGAGGGTTTATATCTAAATATATTTCATTTCTATATATCTCCACTACATCTTTCAGACTTGGCCTGTAGAGAAAGCTGCTCTTCATCATTCTACTGTATCCTTAACTGACTACTTAAAATTAAAAACTCACAAACTTTTAACCCTTAAAAAATAAATAAATCAATCAATAAAACTCACAAACTACAAATAAGCTTTACTGTAATATTTACTTTAGTGTCATTAATCTGATATTTTCTTATGGACTATTTACTGTAGCAACCTGTAAATTCAAAATAAGCTGTTGGAGGAAAAAAAGTGCAAATGCTATGAGGGCAACATTCAGTGTGACTTGGTATGGCCAGGTATGATAATGAAAACGAGAGCCACCTGTACTGACCCCAACCAATAACCCAAGGCACAATGACTTCAAGGACTTAAGGTGATCCCTGAAACAGAAAACGACGGATAAGCCTCTAGAAACTTTCCTCACATAGTATAAAATTTTCAGCATATGATAATAGAAAATATCTTCATCAGTAAATTCTGGGTAACAAACCACCCTCAAACTGTGGAGTTTAAATAAAGTTTGACATTTGTTCACAACTCTGCAGACCGGGCATCTGACATTCTTCCACTTTCCAGATGAGACTGCATGGGTCCGAAGGCTGAGGCCACACTGTCTAATTTAGCTTCAGTTACAAAGCTGACAGCTGACTATAATAAATGTTGGACAGTCTTCCTTCTTAACCAGGTCTCTCATGATCAGAGAAAGTGGTCTATGCCAATGTCCTCCACCTTCCTAATGCTTCGACCCTTAAATACAGTTCCTCATGTTGTGATGACCCCCCCAACCATAAAATTATTTTTGTTGCTACTTTCTAACTGAAATTTTGCTGTTAGGAGTCATGATATAAAGAACTGATATGTAGGATATCTGATCCATAGGTTGAGAACTGCTGGTCTTTGATACACACACATTAATCCTCTCTGGCAGGATTCCAGAGAGGTGAACCCACAAGTTCTAAGAATTCTGCAAGTCAAATCCTGAAAGCGCCACAACGCAAGTTCCACTGTAGTCAGTGCAAATCATAAAGCGGTAAAGACGTGCATCCCACTTCTTTACGGGAAATGGGTCACGTCATAAGGAAGTGCTAATGTTCATCTGCCATATGAAGTTCCACTACTTGGTTGCTTCCCTGAAAAATTTCAACACACAGCACAATGCACAACCAATGGCTGGTACTATTGCTGGGGTTGGTTGGTGTTCTAGATGGTGGTTGCTTTCATGTCATAAAAGTGTTTGACCTTTTATATTTAATCTAGTTAATAATATGTTTGTGTTCTGATATTTCCTTTTGTTATATGTATGGGTTCATACACATATGTGGTCCTTCACTCATGTGTCTGGTGCCCAGTGAAGCCAGAAAAAGGCATCAGATCCTCTGAAACTGAAGTTCAGAGGGTTATAAACTGCCGCATGAGTGCTGAGAATCAAATCTGGGTTCTCTGGGGAACAGCATGTGCTATTACCGCAGATCCATCTCTCCTGGCACCCTTGATATTTTTACCTTTAACAAGCAAGTGCTCAAATTGAACATTTTACAAAAAATAGCATCAACACGCTAAATCCAGGTTATATATGCAACACTTTAAGAAATTACAGAGTTCATAAAAGAAAGAAAGCACCACTTTAAAAATTACATATACTTCTATTCATTTGCATGAAGATGACCTGTGAAGAAATTTTTCATTTATATTGTAATTAACCAGCTGACCTAAAAATCTATTCATACTGAATTTTGAAGAGTTCAAATTTATTACACTAATTTTTTGGCCTACTAACAAATAAGAATGTTTGATTAAAAAGACAAATCTTTTCTTTAACTTATTTCATAAAACCTCATTTCACTGAATATATTTCTGAAATACCCAAGAGAATCACAGAATGTTACAAACGATAATTGCTACCTAGACGTTCTTGAACATGTTTGTCTCTAAATGACTCATTTCTATGGTCACAGTGACTGTGGTTTGTCTGCTTTGGACAATTCCAAAGGGTAAAATATGGCACTGAGCACACTACATAATCAGAACCATTCCTCATGAGTGGAGAGAGAGAAAATAGCTACTTGCTATTTCACAGTATGGTAAACCAAGGACCAGTCTGAGGAGAGCTAAGTCCCCACTAATGGTGCCCGTACAATTTCCAATGAGGCAGTGATTCCTAGAACTGCAGTTATTTTCAGCTGAGGATCTGTTACAGCTTCACGGAGACCAAGTCAGATGCACAAGGAGCTCTGAGTTTCAGACAAACTGGTGCTGGCAGGATTATAATACTCGTAACAAGGAGCATCTAGCCGATGTGTATGTGCTAATCTAATTTTTTAAGCCACTTCGATGTTTTTATTATGTTACAAGGAGCCAAATAATGCTCATCTAGAGGAAATACCACTAAACAAGTCACCTTTTATTTTTCTTCCAAAGCAGTATGGTATCATTTCCAGAAATTAGACAATTCTAAGTGATTATTCAGGGTTAACACAGTCCAGGAACAGGTGACATATTCCTCAAATGACTGTAAAAACTGTGTGTCTAAAATAACCTTAAAAGTCTTACAGTCTGATAGATAAACTACAAAGTTACCATTTCTTTAAAAACGGTAACTAGTCTAACATTTTTAAATTATCTCACTTACTCTTCTTCTAAGCTGGATCTCAAAAGACAGTTCCAAAGTGCACCTTGAACAAACAGAAAAGCAATTAGCCTAAATTAATTGCTCTGCTGATGTGCTGTGCAGCAGGCATGCTTGGTGGCCTTGACAATCCTGCTACTGCTTTCACAGCCTGATGTTCTGATGATAACTGCTGAAATGTGAGCCTGGCCTTAATCAGTTTGTTTAGATACATATTAGCAATTAACCAAATATTAAATATGCACTGAAGAGCGGCACAGGAAGAGCAAGAGAAAAGGCATGATTTTTTTTCCCCTCAGACAGCCACTCTGTTGTCACCAAGAAGCAGAGGAAAAGACAAAATGGCCTCTCTTGCCCTTTCCTCAGCTAATACCAGCTATCACCACAGACAAAGTGCAAATGGTCTTCACATAAAACATACCCCCCAAGTAAAAAGGCAACCCTCAGTAACTGAGCACTAAAATTCCTTTTTAATAAAAGAGAAAGAGAGAATATGACTTTCAAATAGCAGCCTGCAATATATAGAACTCTATCTGAATTTAATCAATAACACTAAATGAGTTAAGTATCAATTTTACTCAGAAATAAGTCAGTTGGGAAGAAAGAGGGCAGTGGAAGCAATGGTCTGAGTGTTTCTGAACTTTGAGCCAAATTTGAAAGTACATTTATTCACCCTAAAATAAAATTTAAAGGTAGTGGATGATGAAGCCAAAGAATGAAGAAGATAGATGACCTCCTTAATGAAGAAAAATTCATAAACAAAACAGCACACAGCCACACAGTCAAAGCCACCAACAGAAATGCTCCCCGCCTGGGTCTTGATGGACAGAAATTGCAGGCAGTGTTTTCCTGGTGTCAATCCATCTTGTCTTAACTCTAAAAGCATACTTAATCATTTTAGGAGATGGTATTATTACCACTATAACTGTAATTGTTAATGTAATCAGTTTGCTCATTTTTTATAAGCACATACTGTCTTAAATAAAATATTTATCAGCTGAGAAATGGTATGCATGAAATCTTTCCATTTTCATGCAGAAAAGGTTCAAGTCAAAGTGCTCTGCCATTTCCATGTCTTCAGGAAACACCTCCCTTTCTTAATTTCTGAAAGGACTGTCAGAACGGGCACGTGCACTGTCAGGTCTGCCATTTTTAATTATTACCAATCAAGTTACAGCAATTTCCTCTCTGGTTAAACATGTGCGTACCTATCTTCCAAAGTATTTCTTTATGCCACTGTTCATAAAACATTTTAGGCTGAAGGAAAATCCCTTGCACTAAATTAATAACTAATCACAGGAGATATTTATCATCTCAAGTCTTTTACAGGGAAATTGTCAGATTTAATCACCTTTCCCATATTTTCACTATTTACTGGGCTTCATTTATCATACACTTTAGATTTTGACAACAGTGAGTTATTTTAATTACTATTTCAAGTTTGAGTGACTAAGAATAAGACCATTCCCAGGAGACTTGGGGGTGGAAAAAGTGGAGAAATTCATCCGAGTAACCAATAAACTATCACTTTCATGAATAAATCAAGACTTTCTTCATTGTTCACACTGTAAAACAGGCATAAGATAGGAAAGCACCAAATCATAGGCCAATGGTACTGCATTATCATCATTTAAAATGTATCATTCATGCTCTTTCCTATGATAAGATCATAAACTGATTTCTTAACATGAAAAAAATTTATATCACAAATTAGACTGAGTAAAAGTTCAATGATAAGTGATAGAGTGCATGTTTATTATGAGTAAAGATATGGTTTCAATACCCAGCAAACAGTCCCCTTAAAAAAAATGCCTAAATGCCTATTTGGATATTCACTCATTCTCCTATAGTTTGTAGCTTGAAAACATGAAACAAGAAATTGCATTTTAGTAGCACATTCAGATCCATGACGTGATTAATTAGAAGTATCCTTCTCGAGGAAGGGAAATAGATCAGGAAGTAAAATGCTTGTCATGTAAACATGAAGACCTGAACTTAGACCCCCTTCACACCACTATATAAAAAGCAAGGCATGGCATGTGTCTGTACCTCAGTGTTGAGAGACAGAGCCAGGCTGTCTAGCAAAGTTCAGTGAGAGACCCATGGCTCAAAAAAAAAAAAAAAAGATGAAGAAGCAATTGAGGAAACCATCAAACATCAACTTTTGGTCTCTACACTTGTCTGTATGAGTGCATACAGCCCAACTGCACACACACATGCATACATACACACACACATGCATGCATGCATAGACACATAGAAATAAATTGCCTTTCTACAAATGATCATAAAAATAACTATTTCAGTACAATATATTTTTTAAAAATGTGATGATATATTCAAAACTATTCAATGAATTAAATTATATAAGCAGTTTATGATGAAATTTTAAAATTACTCCATCAAATCATCCAATCACATTATGAGATACCATGTGGCAGTTTGAATGAAGATGGCCCCCATAAGCCCTTATGTTTTAATGGTTGGTCCTCAATTGGTGGGACTGTTTGGGAAAGGACTAGGAAGTATGTGGCCTTGGAGGAGGTGTTCCACTCATCCTGAGCTTTGCCGTCTCAAAAGTTCATGCCATTTCAGTTGGCGTTCATATTCTTCTTTGCCCCGCTCTGCCCTCCCTCCCTCCCTCTCCCCCTTTCTGACTGCTTTCCTGATGTGTGAGCTTTCAGCCACTGCTCCAGTGCCATGCCCGCCCACTAGCCAGTGCCATGCCCGCCCACTAGCAGTCATGCTAAACGGGATGGTCATGGACTGGACTCCTCTCTGGAACCATGAGCCCAGATTAAATGCCCTTCTTTAACATTGTCTTTGTTCTGTTACAGTGATGGAAAAGTAAGACACTGGTATCTACAATGCTGCACGTCCTAGAGGAAGAAGAGCACTAGTACAAACACTAGCATGGGGATGGCTACCTCAGCGGTTAGCATCCATAAGGAGTTCCCTAAGAGATGGGACTGGCTGGTTCCTAGGCTGGTGGGAGACTCTCGGGCTCCCTGACTCATCCTCCCAAGATACTGGCACTACAGGTGAAGATACTACACAAACCAATGTCTTCTTTTTAATCCTCTTTTTATTTCTGAGTTTTCAGGCTTGTAGGGAAAAAATTACCCCAACTTCACAATACTCCAAGCTGAAAAACATCTGCTCCTCCAAACCACTTCATGTTAATAGGAAGTAAAATATTCTCAAGCTCAAATTCAACTATGCTGCTGAATTTAATGGTTGGGTTTGTCCCCTTGGACAACCTTTAAACCTCAGTCTCTATGAGAATTAAGTAATATTAGGGGATTGAAATGAAATAAAAGTCTAAGTCCACTGTGACATGACATTCACTGGAAGATGGTGGATTATTCACTCAGTCCTTGAGCACTTATAAATACAATATATAGCATATGTTCACAAAACAATTCTTGAAAATAAAACACAATGGGCACTCGGCAAATATTTTATATCACCAACACCTGCTCAAATCCTCTCTGAACTTTAATTCTAAATATCACTGCTTTTTATTGAATCAACGGAAATTTGAAAGAAGAAACAGAATAAACATCCAGAGATGATCAAGGGAGTTAGAAAAATCTTTATATAAAACCTCATTGAGTTTTATATGAGCTAAGGTACTGTCATTCTCATGGAGACCGGTGTGGTGTTGCATCTGCCAATCTACAATTTTAACTCACATAAACCCAAAAGCATTATAAAGGGATTTATTTTTTTCAGTAGGGGAAATAAAGCAGGAAAAAAAAGAGAGGACTTCTCTTAATGCTACAAACAAAGGAATCATGAATCAAATCTAAGCAATACCTCTGAATTCACTGGGAGGGAAAAAAGAAAAAAAAAAAAACACAACCACCTAAAATGACTATAAATAAAAGATGTAGCTCAGTGGTAGAGCACATGCTCAGAATGTAGTAGACAATGGGTTTGATTCCAGAACCAAATAAATAAATAACTTTAATTCATAGCTTTGAAGATGGAAGTAGTTTAGAAAAGTAGTTCATTTGTGCTAACAATCCAATAAATTGTTTTCATACTTTGCTTTCAATGTTGGAAGTTTGCTAATGAAAGCAAAAGCTTTGTATATTACAGCTGAATTGGGTTTCCTTCTGTAGCTTCCACCTGTTGGGCAAAGATCTGATGTCAGAAATGATAGCAGTAACAAGAAAGTACTAAATCAGGTAAAATAACTATATTACTTGTTAACGTCTTCATTAAACTCAACTTGCAAAGAACTATTTGAATGAATGTATGAAATAGGAATCTTTAGAGTTAATTATATTTTAAGTGTTTGTATGTCTCTGTCTTCCTTTGTGAAGGTGCCCACGGGGCACTGGATGCTCTGGAGCTGGAATTACAAGTGGTTAGGAGCCAAACTCAGGTCTTCTGGAAGAGCAGGAAATGTTCTGAACCACTGAGCCATCACTCTGGCCTCAATATTCTGTATTTTAATGAAGAGGAATTCAGTTTCTAGGCTGGGTGGGAGAAAAGAAAGAAAAAAATATAGATCATGTCTGTTGAAGAAAAAACTGGCCAACAGCCCAAGACAATAAAGTGCCCATTCTCATCATGAAAATATTGCAGATAAAAAGATAATCTGATTCAAAACTTTTATGAGAAGAGTTGAGCTCAGAATTTTCAGGTAAATTATCTTAATTAAAAAAAAAAAACAAAAAAAAAACAAAACAAAAAAAAACCTTTGTGCCTGAAAGTAGACGTAAGAGAAATTTTAAAAATCTCTGTATTTTAGAGTAAAGCCTTTTATGAAAATACAAGACTAATCCAGCAAATTATAGCAATGGTAGTTTGCTTCAACCACTGCTGAGGTTTGGATGTGTTCGCAGCTGAGTTAACCCTGTGCCTGTGCTGAATCAGTGAACCCTTTCAGAGATGGAGCCTCTTCAAGCATCATGGTAGTACTTGCCTGGCCTCCAATCTTTCTCTGACTTCCTGTCTCTCCATGTGAGCTCTTCCTGCCATTATCAGGCAGCCATTTGAAGACCCTCGCTCAAAGGCAAGCAAGTGAGCCATTCTTCATTGGGCATTTGACCTCCAAAACCTTCAACTAAATAAACCTCTTTTTTTTTCCTTACAAGCTATCCACGAGAGAGTACTGTTTTCACATGGCTAGAGCGGGCTTTTGCTGTGCTTTGTAGTATTAGCTAGCTAGCTGCTAGAGAATCTTTCATTTCTCTCATATTATTACTTTAACAGTGTTTTCATGAGTAACATGATTACTGCTAATAAAAGGGTTATTTGCTAATACAGATCACAGGACTAGAACTAACTTTTTTTTCAGAACCACTGTTAAAAAGTTAAAATATAAAAACTACACTTCTGACAAAAAAAATAACATTTTTAAATAAAGACAATTTGTGGTGATATATTTTTATGTTTAATAAAATAGTCTGGAATACAAAGCAAGTTCCAGGACAGCCAGGAATGTTTTATTAAAAAAAAAAAAAAAAAAAGAACCTGCCTCAAGCAAAACAAACAAACAGGGCTGGAAAGATGGCTCTGTCCTCTAATATTCCATACTATTTTATTAAATATACAATATATCACTGCAATGATTTCTTTTAATTCTTTTTTTAAAGATTTATTTATTTATTATGCATACAGTATACAGAAGAGGGTACCAGATGTCATCACAGATGGATGTCAGCCACCATGTGGTTGCTACGAATTGAACTCAGGACCTCTGGAAGAAGAGTCAGTGCTCTTAACCTCTGATCCATCTCTCCAGCCCCCTTAATTCTTACTAATAAAAAAATTATAATCATATTGCTATGAAGAAGGTCAGATACATTCAACTTTTATATATCACCCTTTTATGCCTAAATGTGCAGCTTTTGGATTCTATGTCAATTTAAAAAAAAAAAAAAAACCTAAACAACAGTGAATGTAAAATAACAAAAGATTTATATCAAATCCAGATATTTCAATAATCTTAGAGTCAGAAAGAATAGAGAAGACATAATAACCAAATGTTTAATTTAACTCACAGATACAATAGTCCATATTCTCTTTTCATAGAATATTTGCATTGTACTGGTATTTAAAAGCAATGATAAATGTCAAATAACTACTCGACCGTCCTTCTGAATACAAAAACATATCTTGCTGTGCAACCCTTTCAATACAAAAAGTGCTTTTAGGAACCAGCAAAGAAAGAGAACAGCATGTCTTAGCCACAGAGATCAATTTCAAGCCTCCAGAATTCTAACCCATCAGAGTTGGGGATGTAGCTCAGTGGTAGGACTTTAATGTAGCACATGTGAAGCCCTGGATTGGATCCCATCTGCACAAAATCCCAACCGAACAACAAACAACAATAATCAAACCAGATACTGTGATCACATTGGGAACAGCCTTTAGTCACTACACAATTTTAAATGTCCACCTTTTTTTAAAGGTTCACAGACAAAAACTTTAAATGTAGAAAAACTGTGACTGCTGAAGTTTATTAAGCCAGCACTTTATAAACCCAGCCTTCTAACAGTCATAAGGTTTTTCATATATGAATACATAAGATGACATCTAAAGGTTCTAGAACACTGGTACTCGGCCTTCCTAATGCCGCAACCCTTTAATATAGTTCTTTGTGTTGTGGTGACTCCCAAACATAAAATTATTTTGTTGTTGCTTCATAACTGTAATTCTAATATAGAGAATATGTAATATGTGACCCCCCAAGTCATGATCCACAGTTTGAGAAAGACTGTTCTAGACCAAAGAAAATTTAAAAACCACAAATTAAACTTTTCCATATATTAATAGTAGATTCATTCTAATTATGAATTATAAAACTGACTGATAACCTATCAGCATTTTCTTGTTTATCCTCACCCAGTTTTCATAGTAGCAATTATATAAAACACATCCATCTAAAAGGTAAAAAAAGAAACCATCCAAATTTAATAGGAATAATTTGATCTTTCCCTGAACAAAAGACACTGAAAGGCTCAAATGAGAATGTGTGTAAAGCACCCATCAATTGCATTTCTTCACTCTGTCCTTACCTAGCACATTATTAACGTTAAGTCTTATGTCACCTAAAGAGAGGGATGACTCTTACAGCAACACGGGCTCAGTGCCCAACTTCTGAGACATAGTACTAAGTACTTAGCACTGCTTCATGATTTACTAAAGGACAGAAATAATGAACAAATGTAGAACAGAAGCTAATTGATAGGCTAAATGCATTAGTGCATTCCAGTGCTCTCTCTATGAAAGGTTACTAACCCGCCTTGGCTAAGTGCTGAAGTCATAATTAAGTCTGATGGAAAGTCCTAGATTTATACCAATATAATTACAAATATTACTTAGCTTAGTAATACAGTATGGCAAGAACAATGAGATGAGTAATTTAGATGATAGTGTAAAGTGGGTTTTAATGTCTGAAACTTCTATTACAGTACACAGGATAAGTGCAAGTAGTGTAATTAAAACTGAAGGAGTCTGATCCTCATAACTCTACTGCTTGGCTCATTAAAATGCATGTTTTCTCAATTAATCCAAACTTTTCCATTAAAAATATAAAAACATAAAAATACACTTTCATTCCTTGAAAATAAATCTCCATGGTACTTATTATATTTAGAATCAAACACTAAATAACCATTTCAGATAAGAACAAAAGAGAGTGATGGGGAGCAAGAAGATACACTCCCAAAGCCTGACAAGAGAAGAAGGCTCCCTTGACCCTCTAGGTCTCCCAGTCTGAGCTCAGTGACTGAGGAGCTGAACTAAGATCCCAGAGGAAACCCAGGCAAAGTGCTCACTTAGGAGACAACCCACCTATTGTCCACAGATCATGTTATTTACTACTTACAGCATTCTCTGATTACTGATTCTCTTATCATATATGATTCCTAGGTCACGTGCACAAAAAACTATGAAATATAATCACATTGCTGCAGTATGGTTGATCTCTCTTTTAATTCAATATATTGCTAAGAAACTTCTCTAAATATTAAGCAGATAGAAACACAAGATATTTATATATTTCACTGTATTACTTGCCCTTAAAAGATATTAGAGAGTTTGTTGTCATTTAATTGCCTGTAATTTAGAATATTGATGACTTTAACTTTTAAATTGATATCACTCAATTTTCTTTAAATATTTGGCTTATTGTACCAAGTAAATATTACCAGAAACAATAAATAGACTTAATGTTTTTTTAATTCTTTGTAAGTCCATTAGACTTCTAAAGAAAATTTGAAAAAAGCTGGTAAATTTTCAAGACAAATTTGATTCAATAAAGATGTAAAAGGAAGAAAAACAAACCATGAAATACCAATAAGGAAATGGAAAGGTGCTCCAACAGTGTCTGGGCAGACTCCAAGAGTGCAGGAAACATAATCAAAGATAGCCCAAGAAGATTACATCAGACTGAAGGCTTCCACAGAGCAAAGGGAGCATCAGAGAGAAAAGAATTCTTAAAATCAGAGAAAGTATTTACAAACTGTATGTCACAACAGGAGAGGAACGCAAATACATGTAACTCAATAGCAAAACTCAAATAGCCTGATTCTAAGAATGGGCAATAGACCTTAAAAAAAAAAAAAAAAAAAAAAAAAAAAAAAAAAAAAAAAAAAAAAAAAAAAAAAAAAAAAAAAAAAAAAAAAAAAAAAAAAAAAAAAAAAAAAAAAAAAAAAAAAAAAAAAAAAAAAAAAAAAAAAAAAAAAAGACACACAAAAGAGAAGGCAGGAAAACTTATCAATCACAAGAAAGCTAGACATCTAGATACTGTGAGCTATGCCTGTTATCTTGGCAGTCAGCAGGATTGAGAGTTCTCCTTCAGTGGGAAACGAAGTAACTCTCTGTAGTGGGATTATGTTACACTGTAAATATTTGTTTCTCCTTCTTGGCTAATAAAAAGCTGATTGGCTAGAGGCAGACAAGAAGTGTGGGTGGGGCTACTAGACTAAGAAAAGTCTCAGAGCAGAGCAGAGATGCCAGGAGATGCAAAGGAAAGAAGGTGAAATGCTGCTGAGAAAAATGTACCGAGCCACATGGCTGAACAAGATAAGAATCATGGGTTAGTTTAAGAACAAGAGCTAACTAGTATTATGCCTGATTAGCATGAAACAAATACAAGCTTTTGTGTGTTCCTTTGGGGCAAAGTGGCAGTGGGGCTGCAGGTAGGTCTGAACCTCCAGGCTAAGCCCAAAAGTCTGGGCCAGAAACCTCATACAATAGTTACCCACTTAGCAAGAAGGGCTCCTAAGGAAAAAAAAAAAAAAAAAGAAAATGAGAAGATAATTGTGGGAAAAATCACAGAAAACATAGGACCTGTGTGCAGGAATAGTGGACTTGTTGAGAATACAATCAGGGCAAGAAGTATGGACAGTTATGGCAAGCGTCAGAAAGTGGGGATAGCACAGGCTCCAATGAACTTAACTGCTGGACATCCATCCAATGAAAAAACCAGGAAATAAATGGACATCTGAACTCAACATATTTGTTGCAACAAATTGTTATATTCAAGAAAGGAAAGAATCTCTGTGTCCATCAACACATTGCTGGATATAAATCTTTAAGTCTTTTAAAAGAAAAGAAAAATAGTATATTTTCACAATGATATACAAATCACTCCCTTCCCTGTCTCGGGCTGAGGATATAGGTCAGTGACAGACAGCTTAATCTGCATACTGAGATAGATAGTGACCTTTCATAGAGAAAGAACTGGAATGCACCTCTCTTTGCCTTTGAGATCCTGTCATGTGACAATGTGGATAGAACTGGACATCATGCTAAGTAAAGAACCACAGAAGAAAGACAAGAGTTGCGTGCTCCCCATCACTAGAGTAGTATGCAGGACCTGGCCTTCAGGAAACTGAAAGAACCATGGGAGCTGGCTAAATTACAAAAAAAAAAAAAAACCACTCAAGATACTGACTACAGACAGCAATACTGTACTATATACTTTTTAATGGCAAGAAGAATGGAGTTTGAATGTTGGAGATTTGCCTTTTCTAAAAAAAAAAAAAACAAAAACAAAAACAAAAAAAAAACAGATAAATGTCAGCAGATAGGTTTGCTTAGCCTTATTTAAACATTTAAACATTGTATCATTTAAGTACGCATTGAATATGAGACACAATAAATATATTCAAGGGTAACTTTTATGTATCAGTTAAAATTTTTAAATAACAAATTATAAAAGGATTATACAAAAATTTTACTAATAGTCACATAAAGACTATCATAATTTATAAGAATAATTTAGGGAAATCTAAAATTGATTACTATAACTTGCTCTACTTGGAAAAATGGAATCTATACCACTTTATTTTAAAGTATAAAAAGAAATTTCAAAAATAAAGGATGGGAACTATTGTAGAACATTATTTTAATATGTGTGACATTTGTTTATGCTGTGGAACATTTGTTCAATGATGCAAAGATGTGTTGCATTCTTTTATGCTGCATTGTTTAACGATGAAGGTATGTTACTTTGTCTGTCTAAAATACCAAATTGGTTTAATAAAGAGCTGAACAGCCAGTAGTGAGGTGGGAGACAGGACAGGCAGTGCTGGAAGGCAGAGAGGATAAACAGGAGGAACAATCTGGAAGAAGATCTAGGTGCAAAATGAGGAGGAGAGGAGGACTCCAGGGACCAGCCACCCAGCTACACAACCAGTCATGAATAAAGAAAAATACAAAAATAGAGAAAGGTGAAAGTCCAGAGGCAAAAGGTGGACAAGATAATTTAAGGTAGGAAAAGCTCAATAGACATAATACAAGCTAAGGCTGGGCGTTTATAAGTAATAATAAGACCCCATGTAATTATTTGGGGCTTTGTGGAGGACTCCCAAAGAGTAGAGAACAAAAAGACAAAAGAATAAAGAAAAAGCAACTACAGGAGAGTCTTAAGTTTAAAGCATTAAATTATTGTTTATTAATCAATATATTATTTGTTTTACTCAGAAAATATTTCTACATAAAGTCATTCATTTTTGATGGAACCGTGTGTTTTATTTTGAAAGCAAATTCTCTGCAATGGCCAATCTTGCTACACAGAGAAACCCTGCCTTGCATAAGAAAAATACCTGTTGTGAAAAGCTGCTAGATGGTGGGCCAGGTTCTAGTCTCATGCCTGCACTCAAACACCTGCCTCGTGGGCAGTGATGGGACCTGTCTGCATTATCAAAGCCAACTTTCAAGGTGTACTTTACCAATGTGGTATTTCAGAGAAAAATGGATTTCCCATCTTATACATTGTTATGTATTAAATTGCTAATCACATGATTTTATTTTGAAACAACTTACATTTGTAAGAAATGTAAACTGTAAACCGGGAGGTAATCCCAGCACTTGGGAGGCAGAAGCAGAGGGATCTCTGAGTTGAGGCCAGTCCAGACTACAAAGCAAGTTCCAGGATAGCCAAAACGATTACACACAAAAATCTTGTCTCAAATAAATAAAGAGAGAAAAAGAGAAAGAGTAACGGAAGTTATAAGAAATGAAATCCTCATCATTAAGAAGAGGTCTAAATGCCAAAGGTTTGAGCTAACTCCTCAGAATCATTAAAAAGGTAAACCACAACAACCAACCACAAAACTCTCAAAACCATAAAAAGACAAACAATACATGCTGCATGAGGAATGAGGAACAATTGAAGGTGCCACCGTTGTAACTGTTGGAGCAAACACCAGTGCTAAGGCACATACATAAACCTCCTGCAGTCCCAAGCAGCAGATCCGTCAAAGCATGCATCTAACCATTCTCCAAACGGCAGCGCAGCAATTGGGAGACTCGGTAGCACAAAGCTTTCCTCTGCTGCCGTGACTTATTACAGTGCCGATCAGTGTCTGCAAGGTTTTCCTCAGGACACGAGTCTAAGGCGTTATGATAGTTACCTGTCGTTTATGATCCAGTTCAGACAGAGGTTCAGAGAGCTCAGATTTTTGCACCTCTTGACGATTTCCATCACGGTTTCATTATCCAGTTCAGTGATATGACGGAGGTCCAAACTGGAAAGATTTCTTAGCTAATGACATAAATAAAATAAAAGATAAAAAAAAAAGTGCCAAGTTAATTCTCAAAAATCATACTATCATTTATCATACAGTAGGAATAGCACCACTCTACAAGAATTAATGTATATGACTAGTCTAGCCTTCAAATTAAATATCACAGTCTTTTACAGAGAAAATTTTAAGTAAGCACTGAAATCTATAATAAATACATAAATGGGCAAAACATAAAAAAGTTTTACTGATGCACCATTAAAATGAAGAACCAGCATCCTGTTGTGTAATAAGTAGAGAAGCTGCTGAATAACACTGCAGAAAATACCTAGTTAATAAGTTCATACAGGGCTCAATTTCAGATGTTTATGTTCAAAACTAAAACATCATTTTAGTACAAGTTCCCTCATTTTAATCTATGAAATATACATAATCAATTCAGAGATGTCTTGTGATATTCTACGAGTAGTCTCCAATTTGGGACTGTTGGAGGTACATGTTTTCCTGGGCCACCTTAACCCTTACTTCTTCATTTCTCTCATCCCTTCTAGATGATTCTTGATTTTCCATGATGGAGTCTCCAAAGGCAAATTAATAACATTTACATAAAGATGACAGGTTGTTGATTACCCTCTTCAAATAAGGTATATTTCCAAATAAGTAATTTTTGCTTAGTAAGAGAAAAAGAATTAATCCAGAAGCATCTGGGCATATATATATATATATGCATGCCTTAATATGGCACCTTATAAGGCAAGAGTGAATTCACAGATGTGATTAGAGGGACAGATCCTGAAATGGAAACATCATGCCAGATTATTCAAACAGGTACAATTTAATTGTCGAACATCTTGTAAGTGGAGAATCTTCTCTGACTAGTCATCGATATGATAGAAGCTACAGCGGCCATCTCAATCCTCAGAGGGATCCAACTTGCCTTGTCCAAAGAGTAGAAATGGAGAGAGGGGGCCAGGAGCCGCAGACTGTGAGGAAACAGCCACAACCCTCAGCTGACAGGCGGGAAGAAGAACGGATGAAAACTTACAGCCCCAAAGGACTTAATTCTGTCAAAAGCTGAAGAAGCAAAAACCCAGACTCTGTCCTGGAGTGTCCACATAAAAACACAAGCAGCCTGTACCCTGACTTTCCCTGGAAAAACTCGAGACAGACATGGACTTCAGACAACATTGGGATAATAAATTTGTGCAGTTTAAGCTAATATGTGAAAATTTGTCAGAGAAGCACTTAGAAACTGGGACAAGGCGAGCATTCACAGCCACTTGAAGGAGCTCTCCAAGGGCTCATTTGTCTTCTCTAGCCCACCATCGAATCCTTCTCGGGGAAGGTTAGCCCCATAGGGAGCAGAATTGTAGGTCTGACCCAATTGCCAAAGGCCTCAAAGCAGAAAAAGGCTCACCTAAGTCAGTTCAGCTTAATGTCCCCGAGAAGCAGACACCAAAGTCCATGGTAATACATGGGCATGGGCAAGTGCTGCGCAATTCAAATGCCACCAGGGTATCAAAAGGTACATCTTCAAGTCAATTCATTTGTACTTTGATTTTACATCTGTGTGCAGTTGTGTACGGGTCATAGTTCTAGAGAATGAAAAGTCATGAAGGAGGTGGGCAGGAGTCAGCCAGGCAGTTCCCAAACTCACTCTGTATCTCAGATCACAAGGAAGCAGCTCCATACAGAATTGAGACACCACAGATCTCTGCTCTCTAAAGCATGTGGCACAATTATAGGGAGCAAAGAGACAGAAAAATGAGCACTGTGGGCACATGCCAGACGCAGGAAGTTTCTGCAGTGGATCCTTCTGAGGGCCATGGTGTCTCCTCTATAGAGAAGGCCTAAAGAAGCCACAATCTGCCTGTCTAGTCAGTGAAGTAGAACCCAGGAACACAGAGACTCCAGAGAGCAGGCAAGAGCAGCAGAGAAGGGCGTTCTGAGTGCTTCTCATCTGGCTGCACAGGCTGAGGGCCTCACGGCCAGCATACCAGGAGCACACTGAGAGAGAGGATATTCACACTTGGTTTTTGATTTTTGTTTTTCTTTGCTTTTTCTTTTTTCTTTTTGATTTTTTATTTATTTTTGAATAAAGTCTCATTTTTTATCCATGTATTCCCTTGTTCAAACTCCCTTCCCCTCCTGCCCCTCCCAGTCACTCTCTCTTCTCCCCATCTCCTCATCTCCTCCCCAGCAAGGGCAGGAGGTCTGAAAGTCCCAAGGTGGCTTAGTTCAGCATCCACTCCAGGCAGATCTGCTTTCCTCATCATAATATTAAGACAGGGTTAGGTGTTCCTCTGGAGGGAATGGGCTCCAAGGTGCTGGCCCAAGATTCTTTGGATCCCAAACTCTTCAGTGGTTGTGGTTTGCAGCTTGGGTGTGCTTTGCTTTTTGTCTAAAGTCCACTAATGAGTGAGTATATCCCCCGCTTATCATTCTGGGTTTGTGATGCCTCGCTCAGGATTGTTTGCTTTTCAATACAGGGTTTCTCTGTGTAGCTTTGGCTGTGCGGAACTTACTCTGTACCAGGCTGGCCTCGAGCTCAGAGATCCTCCTGCCTCTGCCTCCCAAGTCCTGGGACTGATGGTGTGCCTGGCTAAACTCACACTTGTTAGGCCAAGTAGGATGGCACATGCCTTTGATCCCCTGCACTGGAGAGGTAGAAGCAGGCAACCTCTATGAGTTCCAGACCAGCCAGCACTGCATAATGAGACCCTGTCTGAAAAACAAAAGACCAAAACAAGAACAATAACAAAAATGCTTTAGGTTATCTAGATATTTCCAGGCAGCTGACCAGTCAAATGTCATCTAGCTTCTCCAATGTCACTTTCTTCTAGGGACTCACCACTCCAGCCATAGTAACCAACACACCAGGCAAAGAGCCCACAGGGGAGCTGTTTCACATCCAAATTCCTAACCCCTTTATCCTTGACCTTGCTTCTCTGTAGTTTACACTGCTGGACAGTGAATAAACAAAATAAACTGAATATTTTCAAGTCCCTAAGGGAACTAAAAAGAAAAAAACAAAAAACTTATATAAACAAGATAAATTCCTGAATCTATAAATTCCACTGAAATTCAGTAAAAATTCAAAGGACTCACTCTCACATTCCTGCAATGCTTGCCCCCTCCTGACACTGGACATTTCTTCACATGGTAGATGGAAATTAAAGTAGTCTACACCAAGAGACTAATAGCAAAGTGTAAGGCTGTAGTGGTGCCCCTCCCTTTAGGACAAGTGGACATCAGAAGATTTAATAACATCAGAGAGGACAGTGATGCCAAACGGACAAAACTTCAAGTCCCAGTATTTTCTTAAATAGACTGGTTACCATGTTTCAAGACAAGTAACACAGTAATGGTTTCTAAGGAACTGTGGACAACAAAGAGGATCAGCCCCATCTTCTCACAGGGAGAAGCACTTTGAAAACGAACAGGTGCAGGAAGCAGAATCTCCCCCCACGCCTGGTAAATTCCCTTGTTCTCACATTTGGGCAGAAACTGTAAATAGCAGGGGATTCTCCTTAGAAAGCAAAAGTGAAAGGGTTCTGCAACTGTAACCATCACCGAGTGAATCAAAAGGGAGAACCTGGGGAGGGCTGACCTGCTCAGCAGAGCACTAATGAAGGATCCTGATGACAGAGAAAGCATTCTGTTATCTTTAAAGGGGTCCCCTAGAAACTAAGATCAGCTCCTGGCTATGGCTGGCAGGAAAGAGGGAATATCAGTCCTATACTGCTAACTGCTGATGCCCTCCAGTGAGTGAATTCAAGTGAACACAAGCTGTATAAAGACATCCAGCTCTAAGTAGAAAAAAGATGCATGTACTTCAGCTACTGGAGGACTCCAGAAACCTACAAACAGGGAGGTGGCATCCATTTTTTTTAAGCTGCCCAATAGAAGACTACAGCACATAGGCTACCGGGAAAACTGGATATTTGAAGAGAAGCCAGGGTTCAATACATTGCTTAATGCCAAAGAAATATGCATTTTAAAATGGTTAAACTGGTAAATTCTTTCAAAATTTTTGGCAAAATATACTTTACCAAAATAAGTAATTTTCAAAAATAAGATATTGAATATGCACATAAAAATGTGCAAAAGAAAAGGGAAGAAAGAAAATATCCAGTTGTTTGTACCAGTTCAGTTCTTCTTATCAAGGAAGACACTGACAATCACAAAGGCTTAAGAAACTGGTAAAGGTAAATAAAGGAGAGAAGGATGTTAGCAAATCCAAACTGTGGTACAGACTTGTGGGACAGCACAAAAAAATACTTGTCCTCATTAAAGCTCTTCTCTCTCTCTCTCTCTCTCTCTCTCTCTCTCTCTCTCTCTCTCTCTCTCTCTCTCTCTCTCTCTTTTTGTGAGCTGGCAGTTCCTAGCTGGCATGTGCTCATGTGGCCTTCCCGATGAGGGTTTTGACCAACACTAGTAGAAATGTAATAGCACCCAGAGTCAGCTGCAGGAAGAAGCTAACTCCCAGTAGATCATCACAAGACACAGACCCAACATCTCTAAAGAATGTGGCATTTTTATTCAAAACTCTGCAAACGGCCCTGTCAAATTCATCACATTCATTTCCTTGCTAGGAAATATTATAACAGTGCCCTCCAGTGTTTCATTAAAAAAACCACCTTAAATAATCCCTCATAGTCTGAAACAGATAATTACATCTAGAAAACTGACATTTTAATTAAACTTGCTTTCCTTATAATTCACCAGTAGTCTTGGGTTATACAACTCACAAAGGATTTGAGTGTAGAGCCTTTCTGCCAGGAGTTTCCAGAAGCCCCACTCCCATTTCCAGACACAGAGTAAGGTATTTAAAAGAAACCTAAGTCAGAATGTGGAATGTAAGTAATCACTTTTCAGTTTAATATTGTATTGTTGGAAAAAATTAACCTGTAGTCATTCACACAAAAGACCAAAATTAGTCAATGATTGGTATGGCCAAGTCTGTACTTAAATACAAAATAATATTCTCAATCAGTACCTAGGAAATGTGGAATATAAGGACTAAAAAGATGTCCACAATGACTTCAAATTTTTCTTTTTCTTTTTAAAGACTTATTTATTATGTATACAGTGTACAAAAGAGAGTACTAGATCTCATCACAGATGGTTGTGAGCTGCCATGTGGCTGCTGGGAATTGAACTCAGGACCTCTGGAAGAACAGTCAGTACTCTTTAATCTCGGAGCCATCTCTCCAGCCCTCAAACTTTTCTTACGACCAAGAAAAGATGAAAGAAAGAAAAAGAAGGAAAAAAGAAGAGGGGCAAAAGCTGCGGAGGCCCAGATGGGAGGATCACACACACACAAGGAACAAAGCGAGGGAGGGACAGCGGCCGTCACATTACACAACCTGACCACAGGGAATGCAGCTAGGAGGCTCAGACTGCTGACGCAGAAGCCAAGTGGAAATCCATCTTTCAATACATGGTCCTCAGTTAGTAGAACTGTTTGGGAGGGATTAGAAGGTGGGACTCTATTGAAAAAGTGTATCATTAGGGACAAGCTTAAGGTTTCAAAAGACTGGTCCGTTTTTAGTGTACTCTCTACTTCTTGTTTGTGTATCAGGTTGTGAGCTCTGAGCTCTTGCTCCACATTGCTATGCTCCCTGCCATGATGGTGATGAACTCCCATGTCTCTGGAATGGAAAACCACAAATAAATCCTTCCTTCTGGGAGTTGTCCTGGTCACTGTGTTTTATCACAGAGATAGGAAAGTAACTATGATAGCTATAAAGATAATGTAACACTAATTGGGGGTGATAAGTTTTTAAAAAGAATAAAAACATATCTGTATGGATAAATATGTTTAAGTGACAATTAGTACCTAAATAACTTCTAGAAGTTTCATCAATGTTAGATTTATTTATTAGGAGTATGTGTCTATGAAATCAGTTATAATCCTTGGAAAACAAAATCAAGGTTAAGACTGGCTGCCCACTAATAGCATCACCACTGGAACTTCAGAGACCACAAACACAGCAAGACTTCCAGAAGCCTGTGAAGATGGAAACCAGGCACAGGCGGAGAGGGCTAGAGAAAGGCATTCTGAGGAAAGAAATGATCTTGGTAAAGATCTTAAGAGCAAAATCACAAAATAAGAAACTCAGACTGCTGAGAATGGAAATGGGAAAACAGAGAGACTGTCGATCTGAGACAGGAAGAGGTCCACACCCAAACCAGGTCCAAGAGCTGCACAAGAACAGCTGATGGACAAGAGGACCGGACCACCCTTTCTGTCCAGCACGCTCTGGTTCAAGAATGGCAATGCTAGACATAGCAATCAAAAGAGCAATATGTCACATTTATGACATTGGACAAATCCTTCACATTACATCATAGAACCGGGAACATCAGGGTAGAATTGAGAAGCTTTTAAATCACCCTGAAGCACAGCAGAAACAGTACAAACTGCTAATGCTACGTATGAAAACAAGACTTCCAGAATCTTGTAATCTAGAGCAAGTCCACATCAGTGCTCAGGCACGCTTCTATCTATTCCTTTCCAACCTTCTTTTTAATTCATTTTTTGTTACAGATCTATGCTTTTTTATTTTATTTTTGAGACTATAATTGCATCATTTCTTCCTTTCCTTTCTTCCCTCCTAACCTTCTCTGTACCCCTCTTTGCTCTTTCAAATTCACTGGACTTTTCAATTAAGTGTTGCTACATACATACACACTTAATGTTTATATTTAGGAAATGTACAGTTTACATTTATACATACATTCCTAAATATAAACTGCTCAGTCTGTATAAAGTTGCTGGCATGTATGTTTTCAGAGCCCACTATTTGGAGAGAACCAACAACCACCACGTTACTAAACCAATGACAGCCTTATATCCACAGGTGAGTGTAGTCTCTTCATCAAGAAAACTTCTCTTTGCACAGATGGAGACCTCTACAGGACACCACAGCCAACCTAAACACAGGGTTGTGAACCCCAGTTCCAGTGGATACATCTACAGAACACTCCCTTGCCTAAGGCTCAGGGAACACTGCAGGAGCCACAGGATCCAGGAGTTTATGAGACTGTGTCTCCCTGTCCCATCAGAAGCTACACCCATCGGGCCTCACTAACATCACTGCCTAAAAGAGAACTGAGTGAGGACAATAGACATCCCGAAGTGGATGGGGACAGCCCACGAGGCATCACCCTACACAAAGGACTACGGGCAAATAAAGAATGCTGACACTGGGGAAAAGCCTTCCTCAGGGAAGAACACATACCGACTGGCAAGTGCCCTCTGTCATGACAGATCTCTGTCATTTTACTTAGCACCCTGGTTTGCTTTTTAGGATAGTTTAGCAGCCTGCTTCTCCTCAGGGCTGTCCCCTTTGACTGTTCTTGTATCTTACTATCCACCTTAAACTCCCTTAAACCATTTTATTCACATCTCTCATCATACCCAAATCCTCAGGGGGAAAATATGCTTCTGCTGCTAAAAGAAATTCATATCAAGCCCTTTACTGTCTAGGCCTACTATTTCCTAGGATCAAACAAACCAACTCAGACCTTTTCTCTCAAATGTGAGCACTTATCACGGTGCCTAGTCAACTGTGGTCACTCATTTGGCTGCTCTCACGGGACTCATTTGGGATAAGTAAATGCTGCTTCTTCCTCTGCCATTATTTAATTACCCAGGTCAGATCTCATCTTCTCTGTAAGTTCTTCTTGGTTACTTCAGGGAGAAAAAAACAATGTTCTCTGAAAATATACTCGCTTTAACACAAATCATAAAATGAGCAGTTTCTAGTACACGTGTGCCCTCTGAAAAGAAGCCACTGACTGACCTGTTTCTCCTCTACAAGCGTTTCCGCATCCCTCTGTGTGCTCCAAATCCCAGCTCTCCCTCTCCATCCTCTCCTGATGACCAACTTCTCACTTCACACATACGAAATCTAAGCTCAGCTCTTAGACTGTCTGTTGTGCAATGCTGATTGAAGATTGTAGTTAGATTACATTATTACATTAATTGTCCCACCTACTAGTTTAATAAAAAAATGCTGATTGGCTAAGAGCAGACAGGAAGTGTGGGTGGGTCTACCACACCAAGAAAACTCTAGGAACAGGGAGAACAAGGCAGAGATGCCAGAGAATCACCAGTGAGATGAGATGCTGCAGAGATGTCAGGAGATGCAGAGGAAAGAAGATGAAATGCTGCCGAGAAAAGGTACCGAGCCACATGGCTAAATAAGAATCATGGGTTAAGATGAAGGAGTTAGCAAATTATATGCCTGGGCCCTAGGTCAATCAGTGTAAAATTAATATAAGCATCTGTGTGTTTCTGTGGGACTGCCAGACTAACAGTCAAACCTCTGGCCTAGGCTCGAAAGTCCGGGCCAGAAACTTTGTACAACAGAAGATGGTGTGTTATATTTGTTTATGCTGTGGAACATTTGCTTAATGATGCAAAGGTGTGTTATATTCCTTTACATTACATTTGTTTAACTCTGTAAAGCTATGTTACTATGCCTGTGTGCAATACCTGATTGATCAAATAAAGTGCTGAATGACCATTAGCCACGTAGGATAGATGGGGCTGCCAGGCAGAGAGAAGAGATAGGAGAGAAATCTGAGAAAAGAAGATCAAGGAGAAAAAAGAGAGAAGGAATCCAGGGGTCAGGCGCCCAACTACACAGCAAGTCACAGAGTAACAAGTAAAGAAAAGTATACAGAAATAAAAAGAGTAAAAGCCCAGAGGTATAGGCAGACAGGATAACTTAAGAAAAGCTGGCAAGACAAGACAAGACAAGGTAAGGCCAGGCATATATAAGAGAGAATAAGCCTACATGTGTTCATTTGGGAGTTGGGTGGTAGGTTCCCAGAGAGGAAAAAGAATCAAAGAGTAAAAACCAAACACTACAACTGCCTAGATCTGGGCCTGTGGTCCAGTGGCTGTGGTGTCTCTCTATTCTCTTCACCCACACCCTTTAAAAAATTCTTAACATCTAGCCGGAACCTTGGCTATCCATTAGGAGCATATGGAAAACTTTAAAAACATTCATATGATATAATCAGGCCCCTCTTTATAAATAAATATGAACAAAACAAATATATGTATATAACAACAATTAATAAAAAGAGGAACATGAATTTAAAAGAGAAAAAGAACGGGGCATATTAGGGGATTTGGAAAGAGGGAAGAAAAGGAAGAAATAATGAGGCTATGCTGTAATCTCAACAATATGAAAGTACTTATGAAATTCTCAAAAAATAAAAATAGTGTATTTTCAAAAGATGGTTTAAGATAGGTAATAAAGGCTTTTGAACATTTTATGTCTGAATGATATCAAAGGACACAGTATACTAATTTAGGTGTCATCAGTACACAAAAATATTTATATTTCTAAATTTAACACGTACCTGTATAAACTGTATGTATATGTGCACTGCATGTAAGTGACTAAATTAGTTTGGTGTAAACTTTGGCTTAGAATTTATAGTGAATGAAATGTATAAAATTGATGTCCCAAAATGCAAGCATATAGTAAAAAAACAAAATGCATATATATGTGATGGTTAATAGCGATTGACAACTTGACACAATGTAAAATCACCTAAGCAACAAATCTCAGAGTAGATCCATCCATGACAGACAAGAGTATCTAGATCAGGGTATAACTGGTTCCCTCCCATGGGCTGGGCTCCTACACTAAATAAAACGGAGAAGCAAGCAAAAGCCCAGCTCTCACATCTGCTTCCTGACTGGGAACACACTACAACAATACAGTTGTGCCCTCACCACCAGACAGACTGAACCAAGACTGAGCAGAAATAAACACTTTCTTCTTAAATGAGTAATGTAGTTCAGGTAAGGGCGTAGCTCATTGCTTTTCTATAAAAACAGCAGCAATGGTAACCAGCTGTCTGGGGCACGTACCCAAGGCCGTGTTCACACTTCACACCCTTGGCCTTTACAGCTAGCACCCGCCCTGGGAGACAGAGCTCAGCACACCAGGGAAAGTCTCACTTCTGCAGCAGTGTGTACCACCTGGCTTTACCTTCTTAGCCAGGGAAGTGTCTATCCCCCAGCACAGGGAAACAGGGGGCTACAGGGCAACACTGAGCACTGCAGCCAGCCCGGTGTTACCTGCACTTCACACACAGCACACAAAGCAAGTTTGTGTAAATGAGTAATCAGGATTAAAACTCTAGAAACCTCAAATTCTGTCCTAAAAATGACTTACTCTCATGTCATTTTACAGTATTCCACACATTAACTGAAAAGCAGTCGAAATAAAAAGTAATGTAAACTAAAATAATAGTAACTATAATATAAAACCACTTTGAGGATAACTTTTTAAAGTTTTTAGAAATCAGATCTGCTGCTACGTGTCTTTAGAACCTTGAAGACAAGCATCACTAATATGAACAGTAAATAGTAAAAACAAAATGATCAAGCCACACAATTAACAGCCATTTGAGAAGGAGCACAATGAATTCTCTATTTACATATTTGTTCTTAAAACGTAGAAAATTTAAAAAAAAAAAAAAAAAAAAAAAAAGGCCTGTGTAAGCTGTCAGGATTTTGATGTGTGGTAAGAATTTTGAGTTCTTCCCCAAAATTGTAATCACAGCCTCCTGCTGCAGAATGTGCATTTGTTAATTGGGTCTCTGCTCGGTGGATGATTGAGGATGGATGTGCTGCTTCTCTCGGTCTGGCAGGCGGTGCAGTCATAATTGACTTTTTCAGGCCTTTTCTTTTTCTTTTCTCCATATACATAAAGTTCCTAGAGCTCAAATGAACTACACACAGCATGTACAGTCAAAAATGCAAAGCAGCCTGTCACATTTCACATAGTAGGGCCAAGGCAAGCTTTCCCCTCAATTAAAAATAACATGTTCACAGTTCCTATTAAATAAAAATAAGGGAAAGCAGAGAAAGGGGACATTGAGTCAGATAGACGAAGGAGAGATTACATCTTCTAACCACACATCTGTATCCTTTTTATTCATTTGCTCTTACCAGGTTCAGAAATAGATTAATTTTAAAAGGAAAGAAAGACACAGTTAATGAAAGCTTGAACCAGCTTCAGTCATGAGTCATAATTCAATAGAGTAAAAGTTTTCCAAATATATTGTTTTATAAAAAGTTTACACTCTTACTTTTTAAAGTAGAAAAATTACAAAAATGCCATTGCCAGAGACAAACACTAATTACACCAAAACCATGACTGGTGCATCCTGTGATGGATCTCACACTGCCTACTAAAGAAAAAACTTCAAGCCATTTTATTCCTTATTTCTAAATATGTTAAGCTGGAAAATAATAATTTTGAATTTAAAAGTCTATCCTGGCAGACAGTTTTTATTTTGGGCATTCTAAGAATGGAACAGAGATGTCAGTATCTAAAGGAAAATGTAGCTCAGGGATAGTACGTAGCTTTAGCATGTACAAGATCTAGACTCAATCTCAGGATCATAAAATTTAAGTTAGGTTAAATTTTTTCCACTGGTTTAGAATAAACACCTAGAATCCACTTGATGTCAAATAATTCCTTAGCCTCCCATCTGGCTCATGGGCCTCATCCTAAAGCCAGAGCCCAGAGCGAAATGGCCTCCATTCTTCTTTCAGAAATGACACTATGTCACGGGCTAGCCACCCTTCCAAACTAAAGCTCTGGGGTTTATGGGAAAATACGCATTGATCTATGGGATTAAACAGTTGTACAGTTGTGCAATTCCTGGAAAACTGGACTGATCCATGAGGCAGAAGCAAGGAAGGATTCCTGTCCTTCCTTGAAGAGCACAAGAAAGCAAACAGGATGAGAGCATACTGAGTCTTAAACAGTCCTGGCCACACCCATACACTGGGGCCCCAAGGCCCAAAGGCCATGCCTCTAAGTCAAGGTGATATTGCCTGCTTTCTACAACATCACCCTCTCTATGGATTTTTTACTTCATTAAATATACTCTGCAGAGTGAAATTCCTATATAAAACACAGGTCTAAAAGCACATGCTTAGAAAGGATTGTGTGTGTGTGTGTGTGTGTGTGTGTGTGTGTGCAATATTTTTTTAAATTAACTTTATATATATACTTTGATCATATAAAAATCAAAGAGTGGATTGGGATAAAATCCAATTTTAAAAATTTAAAAAAATAAAAACTGGTTGGAAGTAACATCTCACAATACATTCTTGGATAAAGACTGACCTCATGTGTTTGAGATCTAGTGAAGTAACATTGAAACTCCCCTTATAAAGCTATTTGCAACAAAAAATACACAATTCATAAACAAGTATGTGATTAAAAACCCAAGTGGTGAATGGAAGATAATATAAACACAGTAAAATAATATTTACAGTATAACATGATGAGTTAAGCAAAGCCTTTCAACAGGTCCCATCCCCTCCTCTCACTGTATGTTTATACATTTCTATTAAGACTGAAACAAACACTTGTATCAAAGAGAAAGTGCCGCAGAGAGGCTCATTTGCTCGTTTTATTTGTTAGGACGTTCACAGGTCGGTCATTTGAAAAATGAATTCATTTATTTTATGGTATCACACTGATACATCTTGCTATTTTTGTGACTGAAATGAAAATGTAGCACAAATAAATATGTTATAGCTAGAGTATGAGTGATAGAATTATAAAATATGAAGGGTAGTACCCACTTAACAGAGTGAAAACAATAGATGTGATGAACTACTACACCTTCCTAGAAAAAAGAAAACTCAGGCACTAATTCGGAACAGTAAAAAAGCTAGACCAGTAAGCCACCTGTTTGTATATAATTAAAGAACAATTCATTTTAAATTATTTTTAAATACTACCTCAGATGTGTACTGTGTTAAAAAAAGTTATTATAGATCTTTAAGGGATGAGCAGAGAAAGAAAAAATATAGCAATGAGGATCAATATAGTTATTAACCTTAACATTCAGCAGTGACACAGGGTAGTAATGTGTCAGAGGTCGAACATTACTACATTACATTTAACATTTTTAAAGTAGTTTGTCTTAATTATTTTACTCTTTTAATGAAATAGCTAGAAGAAGTAGAGTTCTAAGAAATTTTGTAGGTCATTATAAATTCTTTCACTTCATCCAGTTTTTAAATTCTTCACATAAATGCCAAGCATTCTTCCTTGTATAATATAAAACAGATAAATGGCATTGTCATCATCTGCTTGCAAATGAAGCAGGCAAGGCAGACAGTGGAGGTAACTTGCCCAGTGTGGCTCATTGGCAGCCACACCATTAGCCTTGATGACAGAGATAAGTAGTTCGCTGCGCTTTGCAAACTTTTAAGGAGAAAGATCAATTAATGGATTTTATTAGGTCTAGAGGATCACCCCCATTGTCTCAAACTCAGCTTTTGTTTAGAATGAAAAACGTGGCAAGCCAGCAGATGCCCTGCCTAGGACTTTCTGGGTGATATACACTATGGCATCCTTCAAAACAATTTAACAATATATTTTTTACATCTCAAAACATCATTCAGGCACATATAACTTTCCAGAAACAAAAGCAGTACTCATCTATGACTAACAGAGATTATCACCCTCTAAGTACTGAAGCAGTACATTTTATTATTAGAATAGACACTAAAAGTGACCAGTTGTTTGGAAACTTAAAAAGGCAAGAAAGTTCATCTTTCATTTCTGGTCTCTGAATAAACAAAAAAAGGAAGACAAAAATTGAGTTAGCTGCATGAATGATCATTTTTTCCCATTACTTATGTTAAATCGACTGAAAAAATCAATTTTGTTTTCCTTTAAGAAACAGTTCATTTTCAACCATAAGCACTTTCAAAAATAAGAATTTTTTTATTTTCAACTTCTTTAAATGTGACTATGTTCCAAAAAAAATATCAGAAGTTTGGGTGTTTTCTCTAGATTATGAGTATCTTCTCAAGGAAAGCTGGTTTTTAAATTCAAACTCAACTGAACCTGTATTTAGCAAATCCTACAAAATTAACCAATGCTATTAATAAACTGAATAACTGAAACAACAGTAAGACATAGTGTAATAACCAAACACTACTAACCAATTGTCTAACTTTAATACATATCCACAATATAAGAAGAAAGTAAATTTCTACTTTCAACTCATAGAGAATGTATAATTTTCATATACTAATGTTATAAAAATAACCTTTGGACAAAATTCTCAAATATCTTTCTTAAAGTTCACTTCATGTTAAAGTCTAAAGCCAGCTAAAGTTATATGTGAACTGGTGTGAAGTAATCTCTCCACTGTGCTCTGGGACACATACACACTCTGGGGTCCACCGTGCTCTGGGACACATACACACTCTGGGGTCCACTGCGCTCTGGGACACATACACAGTCTGGGGTCCACTGCGCTCTGGGACACATACACAGTCTGGGGTCCACTGCGCTCTGGGACACATACACACTCTGGGGTCCACTGCGCTCTGGGACACATACACACTCTGGGGTCCACTGCGCTCTGGGACACAAACACACTCTGGGACACACACTCTGGGGTCCACTGCGCTCTGGGACACAAACACACTCTGGGGTCCACTGTGCTCTGGGACACAAACACACTCTGGGACACACACTCTGGGGTCCACTGTGCTCTGGGACACACACTCTGGAGTCCAGAGTCCTCAGGTTGTGCTCCAGGCACATGCTGACATTACAAACTCTATAGGGATATCCAATTAATTTTAAGCTTAAATTGTAAATTGATACCTACTTTAATTATTATACTACACATTTCATGTCTTTATATAGTCATTAAAAGTATAATCTTGATTAGTACAGTTCATTAACTTTAGGTTATCACCTGAAGTTTAAATTTTAAAACCCGTACAATTTATTTTACTATGGAAATTTTCAAAAACAGGAACATAGTGGAGACAAGTAAACAGCAGCAGAAGTCACTCGCCCACCTCGATATCACTATTTACATACTCATCTCCTTACATGCCCATCCACTTCTGTCTTCCTAATGTCCTTATAGCTAATTCTCTAATTTCAAGTCATTTTGCTTATACCCAAGTATGCACCCCTTACCATTACATGTAACAAATATATGCAATCATAAAGTTAATAATAATAATCTCTTACTATCCAAGGATAATATCTGAGTTTTTTCTGTAAACCCAAAAATGAATTTTCAAAGTTGTTCTACTTCAGTGAAGAAAGATCCAAATGAATTCAATTGCTCTGTCCAAAATCTGCTATAGTAACCCACCCAACCTTTCCAATTCCTTGGCCAGCATCTGTCTGACACCCTTAAACCTGACAGCGCTATTCCCTTATTTATTAGTTCAAAATCTGTAGATTTTATTCACAAATGAGAACACAGGCTTCCTATCTACTTGAGCTGGACTTATTTTACTTAATAAAACATTTTCCAGGTTCATCATGTTATTCCAAATGATAGTATAACCTTTTCTAATGGCTGAATGAAATTCCACTGTGAATATGTACTACAGTAGCCTCTTTAAAGTTAAACGAATCTTTAACTCACATTTCTCCTCCCTTCCCTTCTCCCTTCCCTTCTCCAAACCCTTCCATATACACCTCCACACCTTCCTTCAAATTCATGGCCTCCTTTTCCATCAGTTCATATTACATGCATGTGTGTGTGTGTGTGTGAGAGAGAGAGAGAGAGAGAGAGAGAGTGTGTGTGTGTGTGTGTGTGTGAGAGAGAGAGAGAGAGACAGAGACAGAGAGAGAGAGAGAGAGAGAGAGAGAGAGAGAGTGTTAATGGGTGTAAGAACAAATGTTCATAGATTGTTAGGTATATGTTGGCTTTGTGTATGTGTATAAAATACACACACACCCCAAATATAACCAGTTGATTATGTATAGAAATTACAGGTGTAGCTTCTTATATTACTAGAAGACACAATATCTCAAACAAACTCCCTGATCCTCTGGCTCTGTCTTTCCTAATGTTCCCTGAACCTTAGGTGCATTAGGTGTGTGTGTTTGTATGTCTGTGTGTTTGTGTGTGTGTGTGTGTGTGTGTGTGTATGTGTGTATTCATTGGAACTAGGCTCTATAATTTTGCATAGTGATTGTAGTTTTCTGTAGTGGTCTCCATCTGTTACAAAGCACAATTTCCTTGATGTGAAGGAAGTTTTCCTAACAGTGAAGACAATTATCTTTGGGTATAAGGACAAATGTTTACAGGTTGTTGTTAGGGATATGCTAGCTTTGTAAATTGGTGGTTGGTACTGCAAGCTATGTAACTCCCATCTGAAGCTATGAAAGCAGAAGCCTCTAGTAAGCAAGATGAGATGTTTGTCTTTCTTGGTCTAGGTTGCCCCACTCAATATAATCTTTTCTAGTTCAATCCATTTACCTGTAAAGCTAACAATTTTGTTGTACTTCACTGCTTAATAGTATTCCACAACATATATATATACCACATCTTCATTATCTATTCATCAGCTGTAGGACATGTGGGTTGTTTCCATTTTGAAGCTATTGTGAATAGAACAGCAATAAACATTGCTAAGCAATATCTGTGGAATATTATGCCAGGTCCTTTGGGCATATACCAAGAAGAGAAATATGACAGATTTATTTTTAGCTTTTTGAAGATTTTCCACATTGATTTCCATTGAGGCTTCACCGATTTGCAATCCTACTGGAAGTGAATAAGGGTCCCTACCCAGCACATATTGTTGGTTGTTTTCTAGATCTCTGCCATTCTGACTGGGGTAAGACCAAATCTCAGTCGTTTTCTTTTGCATTTCCCTAGTTGCCATGGAATATCTGAGCTGTTTCTCAGCTTTTCTTCTCTCTTCTTTTGAGAGCTCTCTCATCAGATCCCTGGTCCCTGTTTTAATAGGTCATCTGTTGGGGATTTTTTGTTAGTTTGACTTTTGCTTCTGAACTCTTTGTATATGGTGGGTATTGAGGTTCTGTCAGTTGTCCAGCAGTCAAAGGTTCTCTCCCATTCTCTCAGTTTCCTCTTTACCCAGTTTGTTGTTTCTTTTGTTGTGCAGAAGCTTTTTGGTTTCATGAGAATCTAAATATCATTTTTTGGCATTAATTCTTGGGCAAATGGACTTCACAGAGGTAAACAAATGCAGCATAAACAAAAGTAACACACCCTAAAATATTCTACAACAATGAAACATCATTCTTTATTCTCTTCTGATTAGTATTTTAGTTTGAAGTCGACCTTGTCATATGTTCAGAGAGCAATGCCTGCTTGTAACTGCTCCCATGTGCATTTTCTCCACCCATTTACTTTGAAGCAGTGTCTAGCTTTAAAGTATTCTGCTTCTTGGAGGCAGCACAAAGGTGGATTCTGTTTCTTGATCTATTCAGTCAGTCTGTGGTTTTTGACTAAAGAACTGAGGCCACTGATATTTAAAGTTATTATTGAAATATGTGTGCTGTGGTTACCATGTTGTTGATTTTAGGTATATTTGTGTTCTCAGTGGTATTCTATTTTATAACTATGGCTTCATATTTCTTCCAACTGTTTTTCTGCCATGATTATACTTTCCATGTAGTATTTATTCTGTTTTTCTTATGTTTGCCTGTTGGATAGATTTCTTAGGTTGTTTATGCTGTGGAAATATGTCTTTCCCCTTCCATCATGGCAAATAATTTTGATGAATATAATATTTTAAATTGTCTGTCACTGTCTTTTAGAACTTGCAATGCTCCAGGCTCTTTGGCTTTCGATTTGCTTTGAGAAGTCATCTATTATTCTGATGGGTTTTCCTGTATATGTGATGTGTTATTTTCAGAGACGTCAATACATTAACTTTGTTACGTATAGTTGATGCTTTAACTATAATATGTTGCAGGGATTTTCTTTCTGGTCTTGTCTATTTGTTGTTCTGTGTGCTTCCTGCATCTGTATGGATGTGTCTTTCTCCTTAGTTTAGGGAATTTTCTCCTATAATTCTGTTGAAGATCTGGCCTAGGCCACTGACTTAGAATTCTTCTTCCCCTTCTGTAACAATTAATTGGAAGGTTTGGGTTTTTTCATGATGTCCTGTTGTCCTGGTGTGTTCCCACTGTGGAACTATGCTTTTGTACACTGTAAATATTTGTTACTGTAAATACTGGTTTAATAAAATACTGATTGGTCAAGGAGCTAGACAGGAAGTAAAGGCAGGGCAATCAGAGCAGGAGTATTCTAGAAAGTAGAAGAACAGAGCAACAGATGACAGCAAGATGCAGAGGAAAGAAGATGAGAAGGTGCCATGACAAAAGATACCAAGCCACATGGCTAAACATGGATAATAATCATTGGTTAGTTTAAAAGTAAGAGTTAGCAAGTAATAAGCCTGAGCCATAGGCCAAACAGCTTGTAATTAATATAAGCCTTTGTGTGATTATTTGAGACTAGATGGCTATGGGACCAGCCAAGGAAGATAGAGAAAATCTGACAACAAATGGCAACCAACATGGGGCACAAACATCCACATAAGGCCTAAGAAAGCTTAAAAAGTATTCTAAAATACAGAAAGGGAGCCAAAAACAACTTCCCAGTTAGGTCTCTCAAGTGGGCCATGGTATAGAGTGGAATACAGGCTTGAGCTACAACATGGCTGGTTTGCAGAGTCTCACGGAAGTCTTTGTTCAAGGAGGAGCTGCATACAACAGATTTAGTTTCTCTTTATAAAGACAAAAAGAAAAGAGTCAAGCACAGCTTCTTGGTAGCAGTATTTTCTCAAGAGGGTCCTGTTTGCTGACAATAAGCAGAGGCAAGGCTCCTTTAAGAGAGGCTTCCTGACTCAGCTTTAGCAGCAAAAACCTTTTAAGAAGCTCTTTTAAGAGGCCCTGCTGTGAAACACTTAAATGAGGTTTATGGGTAGCCAGTGGTAGTACTCTACTTCATGGCAATGTGGACCCTAAAATTCCCCAGAGTTGGGGTGGTAACTGTGGCTCCTGCCAGTAACTCTGCCATAAAGCTAAGCTCTCACAGACCAAGAAGTTGGGTGGAGCCAGCCACCATAGCCCAGCCTTTAATCCTAGCCATGCCTTAGCAGATTAAAGGTATGGTCAAAAAAAGAGACAGACAGTAAAGAAAAATTTAAAAAAAAAGGAGGAGATACATGGATTTAAAAAAATATGACTTTCTTTCATAATTAAAAAAAAAAGAAAGGTAAAAAGAAGCAGGCAGGAAATCCAATCATAGATAAAGCAGAAGCTGGGCAGTGTTAGACAGAGATGTCAGCTAGCAACTTTAGGCAAGGCTTTAATCCTGTCCACACCTTGGCAGATTAAAGGTATGATCAGAAACACACATACACACACACACACACACACAAATTTTAAAAGGAGCTAGGTAAAGAAGTCAGCTGTGATATCCAAGTCTTTAATCCTAGCCACACCTTGGCAAATTAAAGATGTGGTCAGAAACTGAAAAAGATATGAGATAAGATATATAGAGTAAAGACAGATTTTTTTTAAATCTTCTAAATAATTTACATTGTGTTTAAAATATATGTAGGCTTGAGAGAAAAAAAGAAACATGAAAAAGTTTTAAAAAAAATTCCTTTAAAAAGAAATAGAGTAAAAATGAATGATAATAAGGTGCATAAAGATGGAAATTACCTTATCCATCTTTCTGGGTCTGTGTTACCTTACTCAGAATGATACTCTCCAAATATAGTTATTTGCCTACAAACTTTAAGATTTTTTTTTTCTGCTGAGGGGTACTCCATTGTATAATTGTACAACAAATTATTAATCCACTCTTCAGTTGAGGGGTATCTGGGTTGTTTCCAGATTTTTTCTATTATAAATAATGTTGCTATGACCATAGTTGAGAGAGGAGAGAGTATATGAACAAAAGAATAAGGATCATGAGAAAAAGACACAAAGAGATGGCTGACCAGAGATATAAAAAGGATGCTGAATCAGAAACAACCACTGAGGAGCCTTCAGGGAAAAGATCTAAACCCTCCAAAGGGAGATGACTATCAAATGGAGTTTGTGGAGTCACTTGCAGTAGGACCAGATTATGTTCCTGATACATGAAATGATATTTTAGAGCCTATTTCCTACAAAGAAATACCTAACCCATAGTTAATACTGGGATGAGGGACTCGGACCTACCTCAACTGGATACGCCCAACTGACCTGACCCACCTTGAGACTTCTTGCCCTCTTTGGGGAATGAATGACAGGATGAGGTGGAGGGAGGCTAGGGGGACTGGGAGGGACTGGGGAGAAGGAATGGGATGGGGATCCACAGAAAATATGGAAAAAAAAACATGTTTAAATAAATTTAAAAATAAAAAAAGAAAATTACAAACAGTGTTCAGATATTATGTTTTTTGTCTTGTCTTTGAGGTTTTTGACTAAAGAAGTAGTAAGAGCTTCTAAGAGACATTTGATTATAAATGCTGCTAGATTAATCTAATGTGGTGGAAATGTTCTCTTTATGCTATAAATAAATTAACTGGTTTGGCCTATGTGGAGCACCATAGAACTGGGTGGAAGATCAGAGGAAAGACAGGTAGAAGGAGGGTGGAGTTGGTCAGTCTCCAGCTGACCCCCAAAGAAGAGCCATGTAAGGAATCCAGGTGAGCAATGAGCTGGGCCATGTGGCAGACAGAATACCAGAAATGGGTTGAATTAAGATGAAAGAGCTAGCTAGTAATGTGCTTGAGACATGGGCCAAACAGTATGAAATTAACATAAGTATCTGGTTCATTTCTTTGGAGGAAAAAGCTGCCATGGGCAAGGTCCAAACTTCTGGCCTAAATGGGCCCAGAAATCTCTTACAACACATGGTGCCCAATGTGGGGCCCTACTCTCTGAGAACTCACCTCCTCACTAAGGGAGAGCCCCAGGAGGGCTGCAGGAGGCCCTAGTCTCAAACCTTCCCAGGGCCAAAGAGTGACGAGCACTCAGTACATAGCCTCACTGCTGAGCTTCCCCACCCACAGCATTTCCTAAGTCCACTCTGGCTGCTGGCAGCAGGAGAGATGCAGCAGGCACCTCCACCATATTGAAAAGCCACCAAAAGGGGCAGAGTCAGCAATCACAGTGATCCTAGCATTTTAAAAACCCTTCTGATTGGAAAATGATTAAGAATTCTCAATAAAACAGATTTAGACTTACAAAACCTCTAAATGGGGTACAATGTGTGTAAAATATGCATAGGCTTCAGAGAGAAGAAAAAGGGGGTAAAGAAAGCCCTTAAAAAAAAGAAAAAATAAAGATTAAAAAGACCACCTAAAGATGGCAGATAAATAGTCTAGATTATGGTTATTGTGTTTTCTTTTAATTTTTTTAACTTTTCATGAGCTAATGAGCTAATCAAAAAGAAGGTTGATTGCTAAGGCTTCTAAGTTGGACAAACATTTATTTTAAAGATATCTTGACTTTGAAATCTGTGTATAAGAATATGTTGCTTGGGGAAAAAAAAATTCTGTTTTTGTGTACACAGAAGATCAAAACCTGTGGATTGGTTCCAGGCAAACGTGGTTTCATTTGCCAAGGACACCTGAAAATTCTCTGATGGGAAGATCAGCTTCCAAGATGCCAGTTAAGATGATCCAGTCTCAAGACCCCATGAGATTGCCAACACCCCTTTGTCAGCAGGAAGTAGTAAAAAAAAAGAAAGCTACGCCCAAGTTCCCCCAAAATATTGCTTATTAATGTTTGTTTTCATTATAAATGGTTAATGGTCATGTCAATCTATCTCAAAAAAGGGGGGAGGGGTATGATATATGAATGATTAGAAAAGACAGATGGATTTTGGGTTATTGATACAAACTTAAGGTCAATTTTGTTATGCTATATGTATTTTTCTATCCTTGATTAAGGTATGATGCTTATGTAACTCATTTTAAATTGTAATGTGTAATTGAGAAATGTAGATTAATAGCCATCTGTGATAACCAAACTTATAGTCATGTTAGTTAGGTTTTGTAAGTATACAAAGACATATTTCAATTCGACAGATAGTCTTCAAAAACTTCAAAGTTCTACAGAATATGGCATTTGAAGTATTTAAGAATTTTTCTGAACAGTGAGACAGGTCTGCTCCTGGCAGCACCAATGTACTTCAAGAGAATGATGGGCATTGAAGAAACTTCATGTGGAATTTACTTTGTGGCAACAGTTAGCCACTGGACAAGAAACTGTTCTTATATTGACTGCTTGACAGTATGCTGTATAAACTGGACATGCAGGTTCCACAGGAAAGTGACCTCTGAACTTGGGCAGAATAGGCTGAGATGGTCCTTCATGTTCCTGCTCTGCAGAGAAAATTGCCAGGCATCCTTCTGGACACAAGGAGAAGTGACTGATGGACTGTTCCAGATTTCCTCCATCACTGAAAGGAAAGCCAGAGACTCTGGGCCTATAAGCTGAAGATGATGCCCCAATGTTACAAAGTAACTCTGAATGACTGTCCAGGCAGACAAGTGTCATCTCTGTTGTTTTCTAGACTTTGGAAGTTGCTTGTGCTTCCTGTTTATTTGGGTAATATTATATCTTTCTGAGGTCTTTGATGTGGTTGAAGGTTTAATAATTATAGGTATAGTTCTTCTTAGTTAGTATAAAAGGTATATTAGATATGAAACTTTATACTCACAAGGATAAGGTAGATAATGGAATATTCTTTTTAATTTTGTGAATTTTGTGGATAATCTGACTGTAATTCTTGTTTGATAGCTGTTCTGTTGTATGTAATTTTGCTATATGGAAATTGAAACCTTCCTTTTTGATTACACAGAAAAGAGGAAATGTGGTAGAAATGTTCTCTGTAAATAAAGGAGCTGTTTTGGCCTATGTGGAGCACCATAAAACTGTGTGGAGGATCAGAGGACAGACAGGTAGAAGGAGGGTGGAGTTGGTGAGTCTCCATCTGACCCCCAAAGAAGAGCCAAGTAAGGAATCCAGGTGAGCCACGAGCAGGGCCACGTGGCAGGTAGATTACTAGAAATAGGTTGAATTAAGATGAAAGAGCTAGCTAGTAATGTGCTTGAGACATAGGCCAAACAGTATGAAATTAAAATAAGCATCTGATTCATTTCTTTGGGGGAAAACGTGGCTGCCGGCAAGGTCTGAACTTCTGGCCTAAATGGGTTCAGAAATCTCTTATTTACAAAATCTAAGAGATATACAAAATCTAACCTATATATTTTGTAAATAAGTTGACTTTAAAATTGGAATAAAAAGATATGCTACTTTGGAGAAGAGGTTTCCCTTTTTTTAAAAAAAAAAAAAAAAAAAAAAAACAAAAAAACAATGAGAGAATATGGATTTATTTCTGGTTAAAGAAAATAAGGTTTAGTCAAGGAAGACCCCATGAACAATCTCTGATTTAAAGAGATGACTACATTAGCTTCAAGTCTGTCAACTAAAATGATCCAGGCTCAGGACCCCTGCAAGACTGCCAGTGTCCCCAGTCAGCCTGAAGTTGTAATAGAAAGCTATGACCAAATTTCCAAAATTTTGTATATAAATGTTTGCTTTCATTATATATAGTTAATGGTCATAGTCCATCTCTAGGGGAAAAAAAGGATATGATGAGGAGGTGATTAAAAAAAATAAATTATTGAATCTACTTTGATCCAAGAAACAATTATTAATCTCAAAATATTTTACACTGGTATAGATTTTGGTTTATTGATACAAATTTAAGATTAATTTTGTTGTATTTTACGTACATTGTCACTATTGTTTAAGGTATTATGTCTATGTAATCCATTTAAAATTGTAATATATAATTAAGAAATCCAGATTAATAATCATCTATAATAATCAAACATATACTCATGATAGGGTTTTAGGTATACAAAGATATATTTCAATTAGGTAGATAATCTTTAAACACTTCAAATTAATTACAGAATATGGAATTTAAAATATTTTAAGAACATGGACTTTTCTGGACAGTGAGACATCATTTTTCACTTTTATGAAGCTTTTCCAGCTCAAGTCAAGTCTTTACTAATTTTGATGTTCCTAGTATCACCAATCTACTTCAAGAGGACTTGAGCATTAAATAAGCTCCCTTTGGAGTTAACTATCTTTGTGGCAAAAAAATAGCCACTAAACAAGAAACTGTTCTTGCCTCAACTGCCTACAGTATGTTGTATACACTGCACATGAAGGATCCATAGTAAAGAGCACTCTGAACTTTGGTAGAAGAAGCTGAGAGAGTTCTTCACAGAAAACTGCCAGATACTCTACAAGACACAAGGAGAAGCAACTGATGAACTTTGCCAAAGTGGAATAGTCCTTCAAATTTCCTGTTTCAATAAAAGGTATGCCAGTGAATCTAGGCCTGTAGGCTAAAAATAGATGCTCAAATCTTACAACAAAATTTTGGATGACTGTCCAGGTAGCCAGAGGTCTCTGTCATTTTCAGAATTTTGAAGTTGCTTGCAATTCTTGTTGATTCAGGTAATATTATATCCTTTTGTGGTCTTTGATGGAGTTAAAGATTAGACAGTTATAAGGATAGTTTTTGTTGTTATAATAGATATGTAATATAAATTAGATATGAAGCCTTGGACTTAGAAGAATAAGATAGATGGTAAAATATTTTCTTGCTTCATAGATGTTTTATTAGATGTAATTTTGCTATGTTAAAACTAAAAAATTCCTTTTTGATTAAACAGAAAAAGGGAAAATAAACAAGTAAGTAAGTAGATAGATAGATAGATAAATAAATAAAAAAATAAATAAAAAAATAAATAAATAAATAAATAAATAAATAGAACAAAAACTCTCCAAACAGTTTACAATTACACACATAGGCTTGGGAGAAAGAAAAAGTAGAGAAAAGTCTTTAAAAAGAAATAAAATTAAAAAATAATAAGCCATGTAAAGATGGAATATACACAGAGAGTCTAGATGAAATATGTTACTGTGTTGTCTTTGAGTTTTCTGACTGCAGAGGAAGAAGCAAGAGCTGCTAAGACACATTTGATTATAAAAGCTGCTGGATGGAAACAAACTATATATTTTTAGGTGCCTGATTTCAAAATTGAAGTAAAAAGATATAGTAATTTAGAAAAAAGATTTTGCTTTTACTTCTACAGAAAATGAGACACTGTGTATTTATTCTGGCTTAAAGAAAATAAAAAAGTGATCAAAGAAGACCACTTGAAAAATCTCAGATGGGAACAAATTTCCCAGATGATCCAACATTTCAGAACATCTCTGTTGCAGTTTCCTCTGAGCACTACATTCAGAACATCTTCAAAGAGACTGGTTAACATGACCCAGCTTCACAGAATACTCCAGTCAGGACTTGATCATAATTCTGAATTTTCTCAGTATCCTCATAAGATTACCAGGGCCCCCAATCAGCAGAAAGTAGTCTAGAGAACTATGCCAACATGATCCTTTCCTGTGTGTGTGTGTGTTTTAATTTTTCATATTCCTTACTCATTTGGTCTAGATCCTCTAGTTTATTTTCAAGACCCAATATTCCATTCCATCTTACTCATTCATTCATTGTTAAGGTTTTCCTTTCAACTTTCTAAATGAGCATGGTTTCTTCAATCTTCATTTCAGGTTGAATCCACTTCAATATTTCTATCTCTTTACTGAATTCCATTTTCAGGGCCTGTACTGCCTTTGTTATTTCTTTCAGACTTTTGTGTTGTCTTGGGATCACTCATGCATTTATTCTCTTTATACTCTCTGTTCTTGGTTTCATGGAGCTATTTCTTTGTTTCTTCTTTAAACTCCTTGAATTCTTTGACATGTTTCTTGTATTTTAATTTTGATTGTTCTTTTTGCTTTCTGAATACTGAAGTTCACCTACGTAATTCTCATTGGCAAGCATTTCTACAGTACTAGCAGAGTAGAAAACTTTGAAGGGAAGATGTTGGCTTGGTCCTATATTGGTAGACCTGTGATGAGAACACACTAAACACGGGAGAAGGACATGAGAAATCCAGGTACCGAGCAAGGTGGTGTGTATTTTATTATCTTTACCCTTTCATCTGTTAACAAACACTCATATAATTTCCATATTTTGGTACTGTGAATAATGGTATAAATAAATATGAGAGTGAGAAGATCTCTTCAGCATACAGAATACAATTTCTGAATAACTAATGTGGTAATTTTGACAATTCCTTGAGAAACCTGTATACTGTTTTATGTAATGCAATTCTTATATAAATTACCATCAATAATATATAGCGTTCACTTCTTTCTATATCTCACCAATACTTGTTATCTTATAACTTTTACATAATAACCACTCTGGCAAGTATGGAATAATATCCCATTATAACTTTAACACACATTTCTCTGAGAATTATTAATGATAAACATTAAGCCTTTGGCAATTTATGTGTCCTCTTTAAAATATTCACTCAAATGATTTCCCAATTTTAAAAATAAGGTTAATCTTTTTCTCACTTTTGAGTTTTTATAAATTTTGGTATTAATCTTTGTTAAATGTATGGTACTTTTTCTATTCATTTTTTGTTTGTTTAATTGTTTTTTGAGACAAGGATTTAGCCCCTGGCTGTCCTGGAACTCCCTCTATCGACTAGATTATCCTCAAACTCATGAACTCCCCTGTCACTGCCTGATGTGGGATGTCTTTGTGTATGCTTTGAATAGCACTGGATAGTAAAGGAACTGTTCTGGCCTATGGCAGAGCAGCTTAGAAGTAGGCAGAAAACCCAAACACGTACAGGGGAAGGAGGGCAAAGTCAGGAGAGACCAGATCCAGATTCCCATGAAGTACAAGCAAGCCAGGAGCTATGTGGCAAAACAGATTAATAGAAACAGGTTGAGTTAAGATGTGAGAACTAACCAGCAATAAGCCTGGGCCATAGGCTGAAGAGCATGTAATTAATGTAAGCGTCTAAGTCATTATGTGGAGCTAGGCAGCAGCTTGGGCTAGGCCAGGACACAGGCAGTAGAGATTCATTTGGACTGCTGGGCTAGGCTGAGCCAGAAACTTCATACAACTGTCTCCTGAGTGTTGGGATTAAAAGAGTGTGCCACCAGATCTTGCTGAATCTGTATTCATGATTCACAGTAACATACATGTTCTTACCATGTTAAAGTCTATCAGGTTTCCTGTAGGGATAATGGCAGGCTCACTTCTACAGCAGTCATACTGAATTGATTTCTTCTCCCTTAAATTCTTGGTGGAATTCACTCTATGCTTGGAATACTCTTAGCATAAAAAGCTTTTAAGTAAAAATGCAACTTCTTTAAGAAACTCAGAAAATTCTGGTTATCTATAGCCCCATTTTTTTCTCCTTTACACGAATGATAGCCTTGCCTTGCTGACCAACTGGCACTCAGTTCTTGGGGTCTAATAATCATCTGTCCCACTGTCCCAAGTAGCTAGAGGCTCAAGCACATGCCAGTGTGTCCTCTTGGGTAAGCTTTGGGACTTTGTCCTCCACATTATCCCATGAACATGCACACATTAATTCATAATGCCACTCTTCTTATTCCTTTACTGACTGTACCATTCCTACAAGCCCTGATATTGGCACTTTCAACTCCTTTCCCTTTTCAAGCTATTAGACTAGATTTCAACTCTCTTATAAAAAAAAAAAAAAAATCAGCTTTTCTCAAGTCCAGCTGTCAGTACGAGAGACAACTTTGGATGCCTCTGGAAAACAGCTTCTCTGTGCTCTGAAGAAATACTTCCCAGAAGCCTTCACCTCACTGATGCTGGCCACTTCTTAATTACCTCAAATTTCTCAGCTCCCACAGACCAGCATCAAGTATCTGAGCAAAGCCAAGTTTTACTTTAGTAGCTCTGGTATCTTGTTAATTACAGATAAATAAATCTTCAGCCCCATCTGACCAGAACCATGGGATCTTAATTCAAATTAACAAATGGCCCTGAGAGAGTCTTTAAACTTCTCTCTGAAACTCTGCAATCCAGGCTTCCATCCTCTGAGCTTCTCTCAACATTCTTATCTTCCAAGGTCCTAAAGAACACCCCCACAGAGATCTCAACACTCAATGGCTTTTCTAGCCCAAAATTCCAAAGTCCTCCCACAATCCTCCCAAAAACAATCCTTCTGTCACAGCAGTACCCCACCATGCTTGTACCAATTTGTCTTAGTTAGAGTTACTATTGCTGTAATGAAACACCATGACCAAACAGCAAGTTCGGGAAGAAAGGGATTATTAGGCTTACACTTCAGCATTGCTGTTCCTCACTGAAGGAAGTCAGGTCAGAAGCTCAGATTCCAGAAGTAGGGGTCATCAAGGGGAGCTGCTTACTAGCTTGCTTCCCATGGCTTGCTCAGCCTGCATTCTTACAGAACCGAGGACCAGCAGCCCAGCAATGGTGCCACCCACCATGGTCTGTGCCTGCCCCCATTGGTAACTAAATGAGAAAATGCCTCACAGCTGGATCTCATGGAGGCCTTTCCTCAACTGAGATCCTTCCTCTGATGGCTCCAGCTTGTGCCCAGTTGACACAAAACCAGCCAGTGCAGGTTTCATTACTGATTTTCTATTTTGCTAATTTCCTCTTATATTTTCACCACTTTCTTTCTTCTGTACACTTGGGAATCCTTCTCAAGTTTTATAAAATGGAAACTGAGCTCAAAGATTTGAAAACATTCTTCTTTCTTTACACAGGTATTTAGTTATAGTCACTTTACCTTTGAAGCAATGAATTAGCAGCAGCAAAGAGAATTTGAAACATGTGGTTTTATTTTTATTCAAACACTTCAAAACAGTCCCCAGTTTTTCCTTGCAGCTCCTTCCTCAAGGACTGTGGGAGGCTGGATGAGCAAGGTCATTTCTTTCTTTCCACACTGGTACTCCACTCCCTCCGCAATCTGATGATCTTCTACACTCTGTGGTTTGCCTGAATCCCTTTGGGTGAGTTCTCTTTTTCTTCCTCTAAGCATCTGAACTTAAGCCAGTGAGTGGCAGTCATTTCATGTGAATTTTGAGTGCTCTGACATGTTCCTTGTAGTTGCTATAGTGACAATAGATACAGAAGCACTCTATCTCAGCAGGAGGGATTAATTGTACATTTTCATTTGCTGGATTTGTTTTGAAAGGGGCAAGAGAAAAACACTTTATATTTACAAGCAGACAAGTGACCAAGAAAAGTCGACAAACCCAATTGTTTGGCAGAGGCCAGTTCTGCTGCAGGAGAGCTGCTGCAGACACCCTTAGCTTGCTCAGGGAAGCTCAGCTCTTGTCTTACCTAACTGGACATTTGCAAATACAGTCCAGTGGACCTGGCTTTCTCCACCTGACTCTCACAGACATGATAAAGTTTAAGAAGACGGTTAGTGTTTGATGTTAACAGAATTTTCTGATTCTAGGTGTGGAAACAGTAAGAATCATCCCAAAAGGTTGAGAAACCAGTTAAGACTGAGAATAACCAAAATAGATTAAACCAAGGCAAACGGGGATAGCATGATAACAACGGTTTCCATTTTGTCCCAATCTTTTGCCCTCTGGCCTTCTCCTGATGTTAAAGAAGTCACCAAGTCCCAATTTTCTTTACTGATGTACTGAAGTATTTGACATTTCTTATTTTAACTGAGTAACTTCACAGTCTTCCCAGCCCAACAACTTCTAAATCCTTTAATTCTTTAAGGTACCAAAAAATTATGAATCTAAGGATATTATCATTTAATGTGTGTGACTTTCTATACATAAATTAATGTATAGTGATTGTATGACATTTGCCTTAATTTGTAAAATGTAAAACCATGTGTTTAGAGTCTTTTAATTATGTAAAAAGTAAACATATTTAAAGTGACTATTCTACACATTGTATTTTACGTGTCTCTAATCATTTCATTAAAAATTACATATTGTAATGATAACAAAGAAAATGTAATTTTAAGGAGCACTTAATATATTTACCAATTTTTATAATATATTAGTACCTGATTTAAAACGCTAGCAAAAGGCATAGATTTAAAAAATAAATAAATAAATAAACTTGACTTCTATAGCTTTACAAAAGATTTTCATGCTTATAACATAATGTCAGCTTGCTCTCATTGAGCACAGAAAGTAATGGCCATTATACCACAAAGCACTTCTCACATCAGTGAGTACATTATCACAGAGACGTGTGAAGGTTCCAGCTGTGGACTAGCTTTAGTATGAGTCTAGGAGTTTCCTCCTGTTAGCTGGCCATACCAAAAACCTTTGCCTACAAACTTCACAAGAGCCTTCCCAGCAAAGGAAACTTTCCAGCCATACATTTACTGTAGCTGCTATTTTGTCACAGATAATAATTCTTTTAAATGCCACTGTACCAGAATTTGGATCCATCTCAAACACTCCGAGAGTAGCAAGTCATCTGGTGGTCTTGTTTTGTCTCTAGTGAGCACAATTTTGAGCGATCATAAAAATCCTACAAATGGTCACTATAACAGTTGTGCACAATCTGTTCATCCCATGGCATTTCCACATACGGCATTAGAAAAGACTAGAAAAACATCATCTCAAAATTTCCAGGCCATGGTTACAGGGAATGAATAAAAATATGTGGTTCCATATGGTCTTGGATATTCTAGATGTTCTGGTAGATCAATAATTGAGACTATAAGCCCTGTCTTTTCCTCTGGCTTCAGGCTCTGGTCCTCAGAATACTGTTAAGACTGATCAGTCCTTTCAGACACAATACACCCACCGGCTCTCTTTAAAATTCACTAATTAAGAATGATGGTTAGATTTTTTTTGAACCAAAGTCTGCACTAATTTTCTAGCAGTTGGCATAGAGTAGGACTTACTTTGATAGTAATTATGACCATTTACTTCACTCTTACTGTGGTCTTAATGCTGAGGAAAGCACCTGCCATATATTGCCTTAGTTAATAAACTGAAAAGTAATTTGCCCACTTATGTTAATAAATGGCAGAGCCAAGGACCAAAACGGATGTGACGAAGGAGCTCGGGCACATATTTACTGCCCTCACCAGCACAGTCTTACAGAATTCACAAACATTTGCTCTTTTCCCTGGAAGGAAAGAAGCCTTACTAACTGTAACCTTGAAGAGACCAAACAGATGAAGCATGAGCAGAGCTGAGATCTCCCCTGGGTTTCAGCACTGAGCTGCCATGCAATAGCTTTGTGACCGTATGAGAGAGCTGAGGGGCAAGGCTCTTCTGCTAGTAAGTCAAAGGCAACAGCAGCACTCCTTTCTCAAGTTCAATGTGATAAGAACTAAAAGGCATAGAATGCACAATAAGGCAGTCCAGGGGGAAATTTTACAGGAGCCTGTTTGCCTGTCACGTGGATATGAGAGTTAGCCCCTATTACTGAAGCAGAAATGAAATGCTACTGCAAAGAAGCCAGTGCCTTCATCATTAGCAAAATAAATGTTCGGTTGTAAGGGAACTGAAGTACCAGGCAAATTTTGTGACATACATTCTCGTTTCACATTATATATTCACATCAGTCAATGTTAAGACCGCATGCCCTTTGTAAAGCAAATGCTCACAGGACACAGGGAGAAGACTAGTTGGCACTCAATGCATCATCTATGTGCAATGCTTTAAGTTAAAATTTAGATGATTCTTGTCACATATCAACTTCCTTAACTCATGTTTTTATAAGTATTAGCAATGAAAATGTAAAACACAAACTTTATTTTAAAATAAGGATTCCATTTCAGAACAAGTAGACAGTTTTCTAAAACTGGTTTTAACTTTATCAAATACTAGCCAATTTGTGTAGTTATTCAACTAGTCCTCATCAACTACATTTAACTATACCAGAAATCCAGGCACAACTGGAAAGATGCCCGTGAGCCTGTCACTCAGGAGAAAGAGATGGATACGGAACTTGTGAAGCCACAAGCAGTTGGGCAACAGGAGACACTGCTTCAAAGCAATAAACTGGACATAGCGGAGCAGATCTGTGAATCCTGCTTTTCAATGGCATATGCAGGCGGACCTCAAGTTCAAGGGCTTCCTGAGCTACATACTGCGTTCCAGTAAAGCAAAAAGATGGCTTGGGACATAGCTCAGTGTTGGAAATGGGAGAGTGACTGATAGTGACAATATGGTGGCCTGCCACCTTTCTAATACTGAGAACTACCTATGAAGAACACAAAGATGCAGTACTTACCTTGGTTAGGTGAATCACTCCTTTGGAAGTAACTGAACAACCCATGAAGCCAACATATTGGAGCTCAGGGCAGTGCTCGGCAAATGCCTTCACCGACTGATCTGTCACCTAGGGAAAAACAAAGTTACCTGAGATGGCATCACAATAAACTCATCATCTGATACCTTTCAAAGTCTGCTTCACAGTGGCTCCTTAATCTTTCCAATGGGTCCTTTGAATCAGCACACAAACAGGCTGCAATGTCACCTGTGTGACTACCAATTACTGCCTTGACTCACATCACTTATACTCCATGTTTTCATACTTCTTTAGAGAAACAAAAAAACATATTGACAAAAGCTACACCACTTCTTGTCCTGTGTCTCTTTGCTTCACATTTTATTGACACTATTTACACGCTATAAAATTCACCCTTTAAAGATTCAGCTCAGTAATTAGTAATGGATTTATAGAACTAGGCAGGATCATCAGTACCTAATCCCACACATGCATTCCTATTATCCTCACCCTGGATCACTGTCTTCTAGCAGGGAAACTTTCTCCTGCCTTCAGACTCTTGCCTTATGTTCTCCTGGGTCCCCAAAATGCCAAATATAGAGCTAGGAACTTCTAAGTCTCAGAATCATGCAAGTCAACTCCCTATAAGACTTTCTTGATAGAAAAAGAGAAACTCTCCTAATGATCTTATTTCTCTGGAGAACCCCAATGCAATGTATATGGAAATCCTCTGAGAAGTCTGCTGTAAACCTACAACCAATGGAACAGAACCCCAGGGTCTGTATGCTTACTAAGCCCAAGGAGCTCTCAAGTCATTCAAAAGTCAGAGACCTCCGTGATGCAAAGAACTTATAGTATTAGTTCTGGATATTTCCAACTAACTTATTAAAAAAAAAAAGTTCAAACACATGTCAACACATGATTGCTCTAGATTCACTTTTTTCATCTAAACCACCGAAATCAGACATTTTTGTTAGATCTCATCCAGCAATGACATCTATTGTTTTTACATTAGTACAGGTGACTCTTATTTGTACCTTTTTATGTTCTACAGACCGTGGGAAATAGAAGTATGTGAATAGCATTAATTCTAAAACAATCACAGGGATATATTTCCCTAAAGTAATGAAACTAACAGCATCCATGGCAAGTCTGATAAAAGATTAATTTTTCCTTCAAAAGTAAAGTATGCTTAAGCATATTAAGACTAAGAATGCCAATGATAAATTAAAAATGGACTTGTGGTACACTCACCTTTCTAAATACATTATGTTAACATGGAATACATAAGGCACTAAAATCTCTGGAATGAAACACAAACTTCAATTACAAACCAAAAAGAAAGGTTACAGGGGCTAAGAGTATGGTCAGTAAGATACATGTCTGCTCAAGCTAAGCCTAGAGAGTTGTCGTCGTCGTCTTCTTCTTTTTTTTTTTTTTTTTTTTTTGGTCGAGGTTGAGAAAAAAAAAAAAAGAGAGAGGAACTCAGATAAGGATAAAGAACACAAGAGAACTCAGATCCCAGGATCCTGAGCTTTTAAGGGAAGAAAAGAATATTCAAAGTTCTGCTGGAAGGCCTTTCTCTTTTAGCTGACACCATTAGAACAATACAACTGAGAGCAGCCTTCAACATCATCAGAGTCTGCAAAGATGAAAGTAGGGTGAAGCTCTCAATTATGGAGATACTCTGATGGCTATGTTTGTTTTACAAGACTAATAAAATGAACTTCCAATGTCAGAGGTGATCCATTCTTCCTACAAACAAAAGATCACTGTCTTATTTAGGGTTTCTATTGCTGTAAAGAAACACAACAACCATAAAGCAACGTGAGGAGCAAAGGGTTTACTTGGCTTCATCACTGAAGGAAGTCAGGACAGGAATTTGAACAGGGCAGGCTCCTGGAGACAGGAACTGACACAGAGGCCATGGAGAGGTGGTAGTACTTATTGGCTTGCTCCTCATGGCTTGCTGAGTCTGCTTCCTTATAGAGCCCAGGACCACCAGACCAGGGATGGAACCACCCACAATGGGCTGAGCCCTCCTCTACTGGTCACTAATTGAGAAAAGTCCTTTAAAGCTGGATCTCATGCAGACATTTCCTCAGCTGAGGCTCCTTCCTCTCTGATGACTCTAGCTTGTGTCAAGTTGACACACAAAACCAGCCGGTGTGGTGTTGCTGTTGCTGTGACAGACCTGATCATGTTTTGGGGAGGACTATGGAAGGACTTTGGAACTTTGGGCTAAAAAAGTCATTGAGTGTTCAGAGCTCTCTGGATGTTCTGTGAGAGACTGAAAGATAAAAATATTGAGAGTAGTGAGAAGTGACCCAACTCTTTGGAGGAGTCCAGAAGATTGTGAACGGCTCCTAGCCACTAGGCAGTTGAAATTTGGTTCTGATTTAATTTGATTATGACTGTGCCCTGGCTTTTTTTCACTTGAAGTTAAAAGTATTTTACTGGAACCCACAGGTGTGAGACATTGAACTTTAAAAGATTGGATTTAAAAAAAGGTTGGATATTACGAAAGGACTAAAATTATACTGTGTTTAAATCTGTAAAGACCATGGGACTTTTAAAATTATTTATGATTTTTTTTTAATGTGAGATCTTGGGGACAAGTAAGGAAGGAAGGGTTGTGGCTTTTAACAATGATGTGTTTGTGTATCAAGTTGACAAGGTGTGAGTTGTACTGGCTGGCTTGTGTGTCTACTTCACACAAGCAATAGTCACCAGAAAGGAAGGAGGCTCAGTTGGGGAAATGCTTCCATGAGACCCAGCTGCAAGGCATTTATTTTCTCAATTAGTGATCAGTAGAGTAGGGGCCTAGCTCATGATGGGTGGTGCCGTCCTGTCGATGGTGGTCCTCAGTTCTATAAGAAGGCAGGTTGAGCGAGACATGTGAAGCAAGTCAGTAAGTAGCTCCTCTCAAGGTCTCTGCATCATTCATGATTCCAAGATTCCTGTCCTAACTTCCTTCAGCGATGAACAGCAATGCTAAAGTGTAAGTCAACCCTTTCCCCCTCAGCTTGCTGTTTGGTCATGGTGTTTCCTCACAGCAACTGAAATCATTACTAAGACAGCCAGTGAGTGACCTGGGGCAGAAGTTCAGGCATAAGCCCAAGTATAAGTTATAGGAAGGAAAGCATTGGTGGGTTTCAACTGCTCTAGGACCCTCAAGTCTGAGTGCCTAGCTTTAAATCTCACATGGATATCCCATCCCTTTGCGTGATTGTTTATGTCAATTCTCTGTATTGTGTCTATCTCTAAAACATAGAAAACAAGGGTACTTATTTCAGAGTAAAATATGAGAAAGCAAAGATATGCAATTACAATGCTCTGAGGAAAAAACATAATTCCTCCTCTATAGCTTTTAACTAGTATCATTGCTCCTGAGCACATTTCCTCTGTACTGTGACTCACAGCCACAACTAAGGAGTTGATGGGTGTAACAAAATAGTTATCAAAACCAGCAGAACTAAATGTTGCTACTTTATTCCTCCACTCACTCTGGAGATCCCAGTCACCATCTGGAAGCACTGGATATTGAGTGGAACTGTGAGGTAACAATGATGGAGAGAAGACCCAGTAATACATCAGACTCAGAAGGAACTCCTGGTTATTTCGGGCTAGAGACCAGCACTGTTTTACCTTAAGAGTCTCAAAAGAGTCTATGTTCAGGGCTTGCTAACAAGGTCAAACAGACCCTCAACAAAGTACGGTCCTTCTGGACCAACTGTATTTTATCATCCTCATCCTGAAACTTGCTCATTCTACAGAACCTGGGTCCTGCTTAACCATGTACTACCAATATGCACTCTTCAGGTGACTGCCATGTAACTCCCAGATTGAGAAAAAACAGATAAAGATTATCTTATCGTTGGGTCTTAGGAGACAAATATATATATATATATATATATATATATATGCATATATATATTTCCTAACCCAAATAATACGGTGGATTTTTAAAATAACATATTGAGGTACAATCTACCCCATTTAAAAAATAAATTCCTGGCATAAAAACACTAAGAAACTTTTTTCCCATTGTATAATTTCAGAATGCATTATTGCACTGAAAAAACATACTTTGTTTTAGAAGATAAAAAACAGAACTCAGTATAGCTCTTATCATTTTGACAAGATAATACCCTTATGCAACCAATCCTTTTACTCTTCTGTACCCCTATCAGCCAAACACTACTCCAGGCCCAGACTCTGGCAAGTACTGCCAATACATTTTCTATCTTTACACCTCTGCCTTATCTAGAACCTTCCTGTAACTATGAATCATCATAAGTAGCCTTTTGTGTAACCCTTTCCCTAGTAAAATGTTTTTGAGATTTATCCATACATGTGTGTATATAAATCTGTATTTCCGTGGAATTGTTTCTGCTGTATAGAAATCCACTATATACAGTATATTTGACCAGGTGACGAATATGTAAAATCTTTCTAATTTAGGACTTTTAAAGATACTGCCTCTTATGTATATAAGCCTTTGTATAAAATTTTATTTATATTTCTTTTCAGTAAATGTCTATGTGTAGAACTGATGAATCAAATCAGGATATATCTAATTTATATCAGTTAAAGAAGTAGTTTGTCTTACTATACTATACTACATACAAATCATTTTTAAGCTATGCCCTGTCTTTTCATTTTCTTAATGGTATCTCTAATATCCAGGTCCATGGTGTGTGTTCTCTGCATTAATATTTATGCCTGGTGTGCAGTAAGTATAAGGTTTCACTTTAAATATAAATATATCCAATTCTCTCAGCATCCTTAGTCAAAATCATTACACATCACTAAGGAATTTTAGGTTTCCAACCGGTGATTCATTTACTTGGAGAAGAGACTATGGAAAAACAAGGTGGAGAGTGAGAATTAGTGTACAAACATAAATACAACTCTGGGTTGGGAAGAATAAAGTCAGTGTGCAAACCAGATGCTGAGATTTGAGTCAAAACTACTGTGAAACAAGGCGGGAGTCGTGCTGGATTCAGCATGATTCACTTATCAAAGGTAGGACATGACTGGCCTCCTTAACCAAGAACACTAACAAGAAAGCTAAATGTGAAGAGGATGTGGGTTCATTCACCTCCATTAGGAAAGTGCTGTGCACCCTGCTCAGTCAAGAGGACCATAAACAAATATAAACCTATGCAAAGACACCAGCAGAGCTTCTGTTCAGAACCCTAAAGTGACTGACTCTCACTGCCAGCCTTGAAACCAGAGAGGCAGGGTTCAAGTGAGCAAAGGCAGGCAGGTAGTGCTGCTGCTCATTCACTTTCAAGAGGCCCACTTACTCAGAAATCCTCCGAGGATGGTTTCTTAGGAGTTCTGGTCTGAGATCTCGGCTGGTGCTGAGAAGCCCAATCAGAAGGCAAAAGTAATGGGTTTACATAATCTAGAGGAGACAGAAAATAGCCAGTGTGGCAGAAATGGCCTCATGTGACTAAAATCTCTCCAGCTAGAAAAAAGACAAAGGCATTCATGCAATTCAGGGCCACTAATCCTGCCAATGTGGTCTTAGATTGTAGATTGCTTCTAACTTAGAGATTCAGTTTCTGGTCATAGCTCACATTCATTTGAGGTTGGGATACTCAAAGCCAATGAGCTAAAGATACAGCAGTCATGCACATCCATATTAGTTAGGCTCATGTGTGCCAAGCCAAGTTTCCTTCCTTTCTGCATCATCTGGGATCCTGATACTAGCCGTAGGCAGCAGTTACTCCCCCAGCCAGAGGCTGTGAAAACAAGCCTAAGGCAACTGACTTCCCCAAAAGACAACTCAACTAGTAGGAGGCAAAGAAGGCTTTTTGGTCTATGTAGGTGCTGAGGATGAGACCCAACATCCCCCACAGAGACCACCATCTACCAGAAGCTCAACTCAAGGCCCTCCTGAAAAATAGCTTTACACTGTCTGAGTGTGCTGAAAGTCAGAGTCTGCCTATGTACAAATATTTGATACCACCCATGGCACTAACCCCACTCAAAAGTGAGTCTCAACTCAAGTCCACCTGCCCAGTGCCACTCCCCCTGCTACTCACACCAGTGACCAGCCCTTCGCCATCCATCCATCACAGGCATTGAGTGTCTGGGAGCAAAGCATGCTGGTTCTGCATGAGAAGGAATTTCCAGAGGTGCTTTATCCTTTGATAATTCTCTGCAACCCATGCAGATAACACAGATGTATTGTGGAGATTCTGTGACAATGTATGTTCTGGGAATAAGCACACCTTCCCCACACAGGCTGAGTGCTTACTAGAGGGTTTAGGTCGACTAATCCACAGGAATAGGGGATCTGAATGTGGTAGTAAACTATAAAACAAAACAGGAAAGGCAGAAAGTGGACTCTGAGAGAAGCACTTTCATCTAAAAAGGCTTAAAAGGGAAAAAGTGGGGTGGGAGAAGCTTTTATTAAAATTTCATGATTTAAATAAAGAGATTCAACTTGTTCTCATGTAAGACCTGATGTTTTCTTACATCATGGAAAGCAAGGACTATCCTGCCCAAAATAGTTAATTCATTGAGTACAGTATTACAAACTACTGACTTCTGGAGAGAAAAACAACCTATGGATGCTTTAGTGACATTTCTGTTGCTGTGTTAAAAAGACAACAAACTGGACTGGAGGCTATGAACTCTCAAAGCCCACATGCAGTACAAGCAAGGCTGCATTTCCTAAATCTCCCTCAACCAGGACCAAGGGCTCAAATACCTGAACATATATATGAGGGACCTTCTCATTCAAACTCATTAACTCTGAAAAAGTGGAACAATCGTTAGACACTTATCTATAGCTGACATGGAATTACTCTGCAAAATCCTAAATGAGGGGACCAAATAATAAAAGAGAATTTCTTGCCCTTGATTAAAAAAAAAATAACCAAAAAAACAAGACTTAGGAGACCTCACCCTCCTCCTACAATCTCAGTCTGGATATACAGTTCTGGTACTTTATCTAATTATAATTATTAAATCAATCTAAACACAGTCCCATGAATAAACCAAACTGGATATTAATATTGAATACTAATACTACAAGTGGCCTTGAGTATCTCTGCCTGCTCTACTGAACCCAATGTAATCCAAAATATACCATCCACTTCCTCTGAACACCTTCAATAGCCTAAATATAGAACCCCATATTGAGACTCATGATCCTACCAACCTGACCTTCACACATCAAGCCACAGTGATCTTTGGAAAACACAAATCAAATCAATCCATCTGCTATTGAAAATCTTCCAATGACACCAGTTATTCTTAGAATACTATCACTGAAATTGTTCAAATATAACATACCAGACAAGGATTAATATTTACTAGGGGGAGAGCAAGGACTTCCTGATACAAAGAGCAATTCTAGGAGATTCGAAACTCCACATGGGACGTTCAGCTTCCTCCCAGAGACAGCAGGAACCAAACAGGCAGTCTGGTCTATGTTCCTGGGCCACAATCAATCCTGGCCACACCCCATTAGGGGTTGGGTCTTCTGAGGTTATTAGGATTCATCGAGGTCACTATTGCTTTCTTGGATAACCCCAGCATTCCACTACATCTGCCCCCTTTGTCTAATTAAAAAAGCTCTAAACTAAGTGTAAGACTATATACTACAAGGATCATCACAGGATAGTGTCTAGGAGAGGAAACAACCCTAATATAAGACAATACTAAGACTAACAAACAACAAATACAGAGTATATCTCAAATGTCTAAAATATAGATAAGAGGTAATGTACAGGAATTACTTCAATGCTGAGTATCTAGAATGGTAAGAATCCAGTAGTGAATGCTCTTTACTGCCATACGAAAGGATAGTAACCATACTATCTAGTCTTCAACACCATCAAGACCTGAGTGGGAAAATATATTACCTGAAGGTTGGAAGGACAAGAAAGTAACTTCCAAGATTTAGGAGAGGACAATGACAGTCAGCTGCCTGGACAGTCACCCATGGCTTCTCTGTACAATTGGAGCATCTACCATCCTGGCTACAATCCTGGGATGTCTGACAAGTCTCTTCAGAAGCAGGGTATTTTGGGGAGAGACTGTCTTATCCTGTCCAGGCAGTCTATATCCTTCATCCTGCTTGTCCAGACTGGACAGTGTGCATGTTGACAGCAGTTGAGGCAAGTGCAATTCTTTACCCAACAGGCCATTATCCGCCAAAGAAAACAAACTGTTTGTGTGATGTACATGATATCTAACACCAACTCAAGAAAGAAACAGTGATGCCAGGAGTTGTCATGTCTCCCATGGCCAAATTCTGGATAACAAAATATTAAATACAAAAGATGGCATCCCAACCTGGAGTTCTGACCACCCGCATAAAGCCAGAGAAAGTTTAAAAAGCATTCTAGAGCACAGAAACAGAACCAAAAGTGGCTTCCCAAATTGTATAAAGTGAGTCGTGGAACGGAGTTGTCACAGTGTTCGAGGTTGAATTTAAAAATGGCAGGTCCATGGCAGACAGCTTAATTCCAGCCAATTCCTGGAACTCTCACAGAAGACTCCAAATAAGTGTGAGTGATTTAAGATTTCTGCTTATCTTGAACAGAAAGGAAACAGAGTCAAAAACTGGGTATTTTTGGTAGCAGCATTTTCTTGGGTCTGCTCTGTTTGCTGGTAGTGAGCAGAGACACAGCAGGCACCTCTGCCATGTTGAAAAATCGCCAAAAGGACGGATTCAGCAATCAAAGCAATACTAGCATTTTCAAAGCTTTTCTAGTTGAAAGCTATTTAAGGATACATGATGAAACAGATTCAAATGGAGAAAAACATTTAAACGGGTTTAAATGTGTGTGAAAAAATACGTACACCAGGAAAAAAAGAAAAGGGGTAAAGAAAAAGCCTTTAAAAAAGAGAAATAGAAGAAAAAAGATATAGAAAACCACATAAAGATGGCAAATACACAGAGTCTGGATTATGGTTATTACAGCATTTTCTTTTAATTTTTAACTCTTAATGAATAAACTGCTGAAAGACAACTGATTGCAAAGGCTGCTAAGTTAAACAAACATATATATTTTAAAGATATCCTGACTTTGAAATCTGTTTATAAGGATATGTTGGTTTGAAAAAGAGTTTATGCTTTTGTTTCCACAGAAGATCAAAACCTGTGGATTGCTTCCAGGCAAATATGATTTAATTTGCCAAGGCCACCTGAAAATTCTCTGATGAAAAGATCAGCTTCCAGGATGCCAATTAAGATAATCCACCCTGGCTCAGGACCCTCATAAGATTGCCAGCAACCCTTAATCAGCAGGAAGCAGTAATGTAAATCACTATGCCCAAATTCCCAAAATATTGCTTATAAATATTTGTTTTTATTATAAATGGTTAATCATCATAGTTAATCTCTTTAAAAAAAGGAGGGAGGAAGTATAAGAATGATTAAAAAAAGAATGATTTAAAAAGATGGATTTTGGTTTATTGATACAAATTTAAGGTCAATTTTGCTATGCTGTACATATTTTCTACTCTTGTTTAAGGTAACTCATTTAAAATTATAATCTGTAATTAAGAAATGCAGATTAATAGCCATCTGTGATAACCAAACTTATAGTCATGTTAGTTAGGTTTTTGTAGGTATACAAAGATATATTTCTATTAGATACAGAGTCTTTAAACACTTCAAAGTTCTACAGAATATGGCATTTAAAGTATTTAAGAACTTAGACTTTTCTGGACAATGAGACAGGTCTGCTCCTGGCAGCACCAATGTACTTCAACAGAATGATGAACACTGAAGAAACTTCATGTGGAATTTACTTTGTGGTAACAGTTAGCCACTGGACAAGAAACTGTTCTTGTATTGACTGTCTGACAGTATGCTGTATAAACTGGACATGCAGGTTCCACAGGAAAGTGACCTCTGAACTTTGACAGAACAAGCCGAGATGGTCCTTCATGTTCCTGCTTTGCAGAGAAAATTGCCAGGCATCCTTCAGGACACAAAGAGTAGCAACTGATGGAATATGCCAGATTCCCGTACCACTGAAATAGGTATGCCAGAGACTCTGGGCCTAGAGGCTGAAGATGGATCCTCCAACATTACAAAGAAACTTTGGATGACTGTCCAGGCAGACAGGTGTCATCACTATCATATCTAGATTTTGGAAGTTGCTTGCACTTCCTCTTTATTTGGGTAATATATCCTTCTGTGGTCTTTGATGTAGTTGAAAGTTTAATAATTATAGGTATAGTTTTTCTGTCATTTTGAAAGGTATATTAGATGGGAAACTCTAGACTCACAGGATAAAGTAGACAATAGAATATTTTCCTTAATTTTGTTAATTACAAATAGACTAGATATTGTAACTGTAATTCTTGCTTCATAGCTGTTTTGTTATATGTAATTTTGCTATATTGAAGTCGAAACCTTCCTTTTGATTAGACACAAAAGAGGAGGTGTGGTGGGAATGTTTCATCTGTATGTTATAAATAAAGGAAATGTTTTAGCCTGTGTCAGGTGCCATAGAAGTAGGCGGGGAAATTCAGGATCAGGTATGAGGAGTGCTGAGTCAGACAGACTCCATCCAAAGAAGAAGCATGTAGGATCCAGGTAAGATAGGGGCCATGGGCCATGTGGAAATGGGAAATGGGTTGAGTTGAGATGAAAGAGCTAGCTAGCAATGTGCCTGAGACATAGGCCAAACAGGATGAAATTAATATAAGCATCTGAGTCATTTTTTGGGAGTAAAAGCAGCTGCAGCAGGTTCGAACCTCTGGCCCATATAAGGTCAGAAATCTCGTACAAGAGAATCCAACCCAAATTTCTTCTGTGACATACAAGGCCCAGAATAACCTGACAACTCTTTATCTTTTCTACCTCATTTCAACCCAATATCCTACCACTATGCCTATATAAATACATCACATCTATACCACTCACTACTCATTCCCATACACGTCTTTAATCCCAGCACTCGGGAGGCAGAGACAGGCAGCTCTAAATTCAGGCGAGCCTGGACTATAGCGTGAGTTCCAGGGCAGCTAGGGCTACAGAGAGAAACCCTGTCTCAAAATTCAAAAAAAAGAAAAAAAAATTTATAAATAATTTAATAAAAGCAGACTTCTTCTAAGCCACAATTAAGAGCATGCCATTTCCTGACATAGGTGACAGGTAATGCTCTATACATTGTAAATGGGACAAACAATTGAACACATAGAGCTTATGGTCCGGAATGGGGAAAACATTAAGCATCCATTTCTGGTGAGATATTTCCAATCCACTAAGATCACCATTTTCGGTAGTCAGTGGTTCAGTGACGTCTTTATACTTCATAATTATGTAGTTGATGCAGAAAGAGACAAGAACATGACTAAAAATCAGACACACTGTTCCTCTCAAACATTTTAAGTGTTAATTGTACAAATGATAACATGTCATGGAAGAGCTATCAGAAGTGTCACTTCGCTATATCATCAAAAGTCAAAGACCTTTTAACATAGTCCCTAATATTTTTAAACTAACACTACGCAAAATCATAAAACAATGAAATTAAAATTTCACTAAAACATTTAAATGTATAAAAGTAAACAAAAACAAATGTACAAAATTACAATTGCACCTCCATTAGATAATCTTCTAACTTTGGTAATTATTAATTTGCAGGCAATGCTATTTCACACACAGCTCTCATAAATATACAAAATGTATTTATCTGTACATATCTCTCTATAGTGACACTGACTTGGTAACAACATCCATGTAAGATAATATGTACAATTTTGATAAAAAATAATCTAACAGTGATTAATAACTCTTATTTGAAATTTACTAAACTTTGCAAAAAAAAAAAAGAAGAAGAAGAACCCTTAACAAAGGCATTAGAATTCATAGTGAATCATTTACTAAAAGTTTAGAATTTCATTACTGTGCAAAGAAAATTTGGTTGTTTATTTGGCCTTTCATATGTTAATTCATTTTATCTTCCTTAATTGTCATTCTCTACTGAAAAGTTGGGTTGTCCGACTTTTAAAAATCTATAAATTCCATGTTAAAAATTATAAAAGTGAAGATAGAGACATAGATATCTATCTGTCCTGACTTTAAAAATCTTTCAGTTGAGTGTAACTGAACCACTATCTTTTAATTTGCTAAGTATCTTTGACTAATACTGTTTTAGTTAACCAAAAGTTAATACTTATATGATATAAATGAACAGATTATTCTGGGTGTGTTCCTAATTTAACTCATAAAATGAGTATTCTAAAATATAACCTATATAATTCTAAAATATAAGTGTATTTTGTAAACATATTCATAAAATATAAATGCCATAAGGTACACATAGCAAGAAGAACTGCAAACACTTGAAAGCAGACATGTACACTCGTACATTAGCCTTGGAGATCAAAAGGCAGGTACAAGTTCTATTTGATATGAATGAGCGAAAAGCTCAGTAACTGCAAGTAGTTCTCTGGTTCACCACAGGAACATGCTTTAATTACATGAAAGCAAAGGACTCTTTCCATTCTGCAGAACTCTATCTCATTTTTAAATAAAACATTTAACAGATACACTCAGAGAGCTCATTTAAAACAAAAGAGGCATGAGAATGACCGAATGTTAAATTAAATCTACCATGCCCGTCACTCACAAAGCCAGGTTGTTAGTGAGAAACAGAAAATGTGGTCCATACAACTTGAATTCTGTGTCATCCACCTCTGAACAGTGCTTCTTCCTAAAATGCTGAAGGAAGGCAGAGGCATGGAGAGCGAAGCTGTCTAGACGGCTGCAGAGCTAAGGAGTACTTACTTCTACAGGGATGCTGAGATTCATACAGCAAAAGGCGGGTAACTGATTGAGACTTCCCACTGCCCCTGCTTCATTTCTTGACAGTGCACCTACAATCTCTGCCCTCCTCCCCAGCCTCTGCTGCCAAACTTTTCCTCTCCACCTTCCCTCACCGTCCAGCCTCGCTGCTTCCTTCTGTCACCTATGTCCTCCCCAGGGCTTGGCTATTCCATGTGGCCCTTCAACTCCTTCTGTCCACTATACCACTCTTCTTCAGAAGTCTGTTCATGAAATGAAAAGAAAGCCTTTTTTAAAAGTATTGTGTCATTAATTTAAAATAATAGCAGCTTACAATAAAGTTTTAATTATAAATAAATTCCTTTATTAAATAGTGACAGTCTTATCTCAAAAGAAATGTAAATTATATGACTTTAGTTGCATTAGTGAAATCAGACTGCCTAGGTTATAATCCAGACCCAGCTCTTATTAACTATAAAACTTTAAGGAAGTTATTCAGTACCTGGGGCAGACTGTAAAGCTAAAATTCAAAAACCAAAAGTGCTCCGGAAAGGTTCACCCCTGCTCAGTATACACTACCTTTCCTATTTCCTTAGAGATAGTATCTTGGGCATTATTATACAAGGCTACCTTATTCTCATAACTGTACTCAGGAGAACACATATCAGCAGTTAATACGAATGTGTTGTGTCATATAATGTCATACCCTCCGTCACACTGAAAAATAGACATGAAAAACACTTTTTGTTCTACATTCAGGCTGAATTTATATATGTATGGGAGCTGGGGTGACACTTATAACTTCCAGTTAATACTATAGCAATAACAAGTTTAACTATATGTAACAAAATGGCATGTACTTTTCCATAACAGAAAAAAAAAGCCCCCAAATGAGGCTTTAAATGTAGATCCCCAGCAGGAACAAAACGGCAAATTTTCTTATTTGGAGGGAATTATGCAAGGCAGGTTTGTACTAACATGTTCCATTTACATCTATTCTAAGAGATGATCTGAATGTACAATATTGCATAACAGCAAAGAGCATGCCCATCCCAGGAAATCCAACACGAACTATCAAAAGGGAGAGCATAGAAGTACAACCTTCAAGAGTCATCTGAGCTGTGACAATATCTAGATCAGGCTTTAATATTTCAGCAGGTAAAGGTGATGCCCAGGATGGATAAAATCTCACTGAGGCATAAAGCCCTAATAATCTATGTTTTAATCATAAATGAAATGCAATAATCACTTGCTTAAAAAATAATACACACAATCTGGTGTATGAATATAGATCATTTCTTACATATTCATGTTAACATTCTTTAAACAAAAAACTCATCATCAAAAACAAAATTTAAATTAGGTTATTCATTTTTCATCATGTCAGACAAATACACTCACACCTCACTAAAAGTTCTTTTGTACATTTTAAACAGCTTATAAAACCTCACCTGCTTTAGGTGGCAACAATAAGAAGAGAGACGGGGTGAGTCTACCATTTAGTCCAAACCAGTGTGACCAGCATATGCAGCCTCCCTCCTGCAAGGAAGCCAACTACAGAAAGGTAGAGAAGACACTGCATTCATCTGACTACAACAACAAAAGTATTGTGCAAGCTTCTCCCATTTTAAAACTTCTTAGAGATCTAGAATAAACAGAGCTTGTAACATCCATGTCTCTAGGTGAGAGGCCAAGGTTGACAGCTTCTCTATAGGCTGTGTGTGCTCCAAAGTCCAACTGCACAGGTCCTGGCCTCACAGGCCCCGTGAACAATAAGAACTCCATAGACACGATAGAAATGCAAGGAAATGAACCTTTCCAGGCAAAGCAGTCAATGAACACAGGAAACATTGCATCACCAAAGCCAAAGAGACAAATGCAATTCAGAATTAGTGCCATTAGGAAGAAGGGAGGATTTGAGTGCCTGCCTGTCAGCCACAGCACTAGACTATGTTCACATGTGCTTATTTAAACAACGCTGTCGCAGTCTTAAAGAACTATAGACACTTGGGCTGAGAAGGACATTTAGGGACTCCTATGGAGTATGCTAAGCAAAGCAACAGAAAGATCTGCACATTGCAACGTTCACTGCAATATGACTTACAGCAACAATTCCTTAAGACAGAACATAGCCAAACAATGGTGTATGTGGTCAAAAGGCTATTTACTAAATATATTTATTGAAGAACAAAAATACATCCAACTTAAACTGAAATGAAAACGTGTATAAATATGACTCCACTCATTGGTATGAACATATAGAAAATAAAAAAACATATAGAAAATAACTCAGGTGGGATATTACAAGTTTCTTTACAGCGGGGTTACAGAGCTGACCTAACTTCTCAGCCTTCTGCTTTTGTCCCACAGAGCTCTACAGCAATGGTTAATGCCTGCCTCCTTTCTGGGGCTATACAGGGAAGGCAAACACTCTACAGAGAAGCTAAATATTCAGCCTCCTTTGACATTTTATTTTGGGCAGAGCCTCAACTCTCTTTCCCAAGCTGGCCTTGAACTCATTCTAGCTCAGAAAGGCCTTCAACTTGTAATCCTCCTGTCTAGGCTTCAAAGTAGCCGTCATCACACACTTGTACAGTAGGCGTCAACACACACTTGTACAGGGAACCTATGTGCAAAGTGTGGCAGAAAGACTGTAAGAGCCAAAAGTGATGGATGACTCCAGGGAAACGGTCCTCTGGATACAGCAGGGCTAAGGCACATATAAACTCATCAAAACAAGGCCTGCACAGGTTAAACCAGACTGGGTCCCAGCACTGAGAAGGGCAAACAGACAGGCTCCCAGACACCTAACCAAAGAGCTATCTGCAGTAAATACCTACTGGGAAAAGAAAATCCGTTTTCTCCATTGGAGTGCCAGTGGTTGTAACACACACATGTTAGAGCAGGCCCTGTGCCAAGGAGTAGAGGATCAACACAAAACAAACACAGCAGGATTCCTGTAGATGTTTCACTTTGCTTTCTTTGCACATTTTTATCTTCTCGGTCTTTTGCTTGTTAATTTTGATTTCTGCTTTTGAGGGGATCTTTGTGTCTTATATGTGTATTTCTTGATGTTTTTTTCTATCAATTAAAAAAATTTTAAAAAAAGGATTATTTGTGGGAAAACACTGGGTAGTCTTTAGTTATAGAAACAGAGACTTTGAAAGATCAATCAAAGCTTGAAGGGACAGTAAGAACACAGGAAAAGACAAACAGCCAAACAGTTACAGGTGTGCAAACGTGTAGACTGGACAGAAGTACTAAACATGATGCTTTTAATATAAATCAAAACTTGACACTGAAACTTAACTAACAATGTATGAGACAGTTTCACTTTTGCTTGTGGCACTTTTATAGACTTTTAAAACTTTTTAACTTTGGGGATTGACAGCTCGGATCCTCTGATGCTAACCAGTGTCCTAACATTATCAGGATTATCATTCAAATGGTTCTTACAGATCCAGGAGAAGAAGTATTGCTCTATTGACCTGAGTAACATTATTGCCATGTCATCATTACTTATAAAACGAAGATTCTGGCCCTTGGCTAGAAATAGCAATGTTTTCTAGGGGCCATCTCTGGGCTCACTGGTGTGTGCAGACTGTGCCTGCTCAAGCAAAGGTCCTGGATTTAGGAACAAAACCTAGCCAGAGAATGGGCAGTAGCTCCTGTGATGTTTCTCATTATGGCTAAAAAAAGACAACCAAGAGACATCAACACCTACATATCACAGACAATGGAATCATCTGATAAAATTTTTAAAGCACCACTATATTAAATATTCAGCAAATGGGTACATACATGCTTAAGGGAATGGAAAAATAAATGTCCTCAGTAAAGCAATGGATAGTAACAGAAGAACCAAATGGAAACTTTAGACTAAGAAAAGAATAATCAGTAGCCAAAATAGAAGTCACTGGTTGCTGTACACCAGTGGTTCTCAATCTTCCTGATGCTTTAACTCTTTAATATAGTTCCTCATGTTATGGTGACCCCCAACCAGAAAATTATTTTTGTTCCTACTTTATAACTGTAAATTTGCTAATGTTATAAACCGTCATGTTAATGTCTGTGTTTTCCAATTGTCTTAAATGACCCAAAGATCTGTCAACAACCAGAGAGGGTTGAGACCCTCAGGCTGAGAAGTATGTTCCAAACAGAACAATGTAGGCAACTCTCAGGAACTGAAGCTGGGGAAGCAAACATCACCCTGGACACGTGTGTGCTATAGCAGAACTTCCTCACTCTTGCCATGAGCATTTAGAATGAACACAGGAACTAAATCGATATTCAAAGAAACAACAGCAGAAATTTTCCAATTTGATATATCATATGAAACTACAAATTAAGGTGAGTACCTCCCAAAAGGAAAGACACATAGAAATACACACTAAGATATTACATAATGAGTTAACAAAAGTAAAACATCCCAAAAGCAGAAAGACTTCTCTGCAAATGAGGATAATTTAAGTGACATTTTTATCAGCACCATGAGAGTAGGGCAATACTTTTAAATACTTTGAAAGTATCAAGGCAATTTAAATTTCCAAGCCAAAATTCTAAATCTAGCAAAAATACACTTCAGGAATGAATGGAAATTAAAATGTATACTGACAAAGAAACACTTACAGAATTTCTTAGTCAGGCAGCCAGGCAGCCAAAAACCACCAGGGGAGGTTCTCAAAGGAGGAAAGGACAGGAAGGCTCTCGGAAGACTAGAAGGAGCACCAGGAAACAGAGGGAGACACTCAAGACAGAGCAGGGTAAGACAGCAAAGCTAGATCCAGGTGGAGACAAGGCTCCTTCTCCTGCTCCCTTCTTTTCCGCCAGCAGACGCCAAAGCAATGGTGCCTCAGCCCAGTGACCTCTCCAATGCCTCTGACCATGCACTACAATGGTTAGACTTCCCAGATCCACTACAGCTCTAACGTGGGAATTTCAGTACCTTCTACTGCTAGGGTGGCTGAAGGAGCAGCTAAGAATGCATCTGGCTAATACACCCTCTGCACACAGTTTTAATCGTGGAGCAGGAAGTGGTTAAAAAGAAAGTTCTTTGTGAGCTGGCCAAATATGACTGACCAAACTGTTCTCTTCTGGGCCAACATGTTCATAAAAGCACAGCTACATACATCACCATGAAGACGTTACAGAGAGTCTTGCTCTCCCACCAGTGACAGGACCTGAACTTACAGAGTAACGGAAAAAAGGATTTTTGTGTCTCTTTGAGCTTCCAGAGTGTAGACTCAGGAATATTATCGACTCTAGCTTCAGTTCAAGCAAGACCTCGTGAGGAACAGTGTAATTCTGAGAATAAGAGAAATGTGACCTTAGTCTTATGAGCATGATCAGGAGACTGCAATCCACCATTAGACACGTTTTACTAATAAAATACAAATTCAGAGAAAGCCCCACGGGAGACCACTGCAGCAGGGCAGAGAAACTTCTTTCTTTTACCCACAAATAAACAACAGTGAATGAAGGCACTGTACAACTGTTCAGAGAAAAGCTGGCACTTCCCCGGTATGTTTACAAAGCATGGTTTTTTTGGCATGCAAGCAAGGAATGGCCTTATTATTTTTTAAGAACTGTTTCATATCCAAGAGCCCATATAAATCTCATCAAAGGTTTTTCTAAGGTTTAAAAGCCAGGGAATTCAGATGTTTCAGCACCATTAAGGCTAACCTTGGCATTGCAACTGCCACCAATCATTTCCCTTTTAGAAAGAATGCATAATTTTGATGAATGCTATTGCAAATTACATACTGGAAACATAATTTTTCATCTGAATGGGTCAGTGTCTGTTGGCATGCTTGTCACCATCACAATATGACTGCTAATCTTCAGATAGAGTTATTAACAACTTCAGAAAAGCATTCAATGATTGCCAGTTAATGACCAATTGGCTCCCACCATTGCTGTCCTGACCTTTACATCATGTTTCAGAATACAAGACAATAAATAACTATTAATAATGACCTATTTTGAAGGGTGGTTTTCGGTGACCATCTATTCTCACTGAAAACATAACTGTTCTGTGTTCACATAATCACTCAGTCAGTTGCTGATTTTCACTTGTTTTCTATTTGCAGCTGGTGGTATTTGATCATTAAAATGGTAATAAGGGTGGAGGGTGAGGAGACAGGAAATTTGAGATGAGCTCTGTTGGCACTAAGCGCTATAAAATGCTAGTGAGACATGTGCTGGGTAGATAACAGGGCACTAAAAGGTACAAAGATGAAAACCAAAGGCCATCATTTTCATTCCCAAAGACCCTCAAGATGTTTAGTGAAGATGCTCTCCCATAGGTTTAGTTTCCTTCTGGTTTTATGCAACAGATTTATACTTGACACGCCGTTTGAAACTGGTTCTTCACTTAAAGTGACTCCAGTCACTTCCAACAGAAGCATGGATAGTTTAGTTCATTTACTTAATAGCTGCACAGGATTCTAATCTGAAAACAGAAATGTATTTAGTTACTCCTATATTGAGCTCTGGTTCAGTCAGTCATCTATCATTTGCGTTGTTTATTTTGTTCTTATGCTGCAAGCGATGCTCCTGTGGACATCATGGTAAATATCTTGTGTAAAGAGCACACCGTGTAACTGCAATCATTCTCTGAAGTCCGACTTGTGTAAGAAGGCACTGGCTTTTAATGGCAGACTTTGTTAGACTATGACTGAAGTGATTGAGACAGGCACTAGACAAAGACTCCTCGGCAAAGGCCCAGACTATGTACAGGGAAACAATCAAAAATGCTCAGATGTAAAACTGTTTCTTCACTGGTAACAGGGTAAAACCCTGATGTCTTTTCTGATGTCAGAAACTGTTTTTAAATTTACACTGATTTTCCTATTTAGTTACCACAGAAAAATCAAGTCTGCTTCATTTATGTAACACCTGTCTCCAGTAAATGAATAAAACAACAGATTAGTAGATTGAACTGTTGTATAGACAGACTGTATTATTATGGCAAACTCTAGTGCTGCTTTACAAAAGTCACAAGATTCCTGAAACAGAGCCAAACAAGTTGGCAACAGCAGAGTGAGCGAGTCACACAACATGAGCACAGCAAGGAGTCAGTCTCCAACAGGCACAATCAGACAAGTTCCCAGGGTACTCAACCTAATATACATATTTCCACATTCTAGAAAGGTTCCAGGAAACTGAACAATTCTACCACTACCTTTTTGTGTTTTATAGGCTTTTCTTCTTCACATATATGTGTCGCAAACCATCCTATAATCACCTTTTATATTTTTGTCTGGCATTATGTGAACGAGATATAAGCCTATTTTCATAAATTTTAACCACTTATAAAACATTATGCGGTAACTTACATTACACAGCAACTTACTTATTAGCTTTACAGTATAGTTTCATTGCTATAACCTTGCATCTGTTTGCACACATCGAGAGGTCCCTCTATAAAATATGCATGTGTGCATGCCTCTGGAAAGTGGCCTGGTGAAGGGTAAGCTTTGGAAAGGGCACAGAGCACAGACTGTCATGGGCACTGAAGGCAGTGATGTGGCAGTAGAGATACCTGAGTTTCCTCCTCCATAACTATCAACTCTACTCCAAGACCTATTTGTTCTTGTTATTTATCAGGAGGATAAACTGTTGTGGTATCACGTGTAAAACTGGCTTAGGTAGAGTGAACTGGGAGCCAGTGTGGTGTTGTTTTTAGTCTTTTGTCCCTGGTGGGGGAGGGGAGTATGTCACCCAGCTCCCAAATGTGTTATGCACAGAGCTTTATTCTTACTTGTGAGTACTAGGCCTTAGCTTGGCTTGTTTCTTGCCAGTTTCTCTTAACTTTAAATTGTCGCATCTATCCTTTGCCTCTGGGCTTTTACCTTTCTCTGTTTTACTATATTGTTCTTTCTTAAACCACTGCTGGCTGTGTGGCTGAGTGGCTGGCCCCTGATGCCCTCCTCTCTCTCTGGTTACTCCTTTCTTATCTTTTCTCCCAGATTTCTCCTTCTATCTATCTAGTCTCTGTGCTGCCAGCCCTGCCTGTCCCCTCTCCTGCCTTGCTATTGGCCTTTCAGCTCTTTATTAGACCGACCAATCAGTTGTTCTAGAAAGGCTCAGAAACACAGCGTCACAAAGTTACATAAATGTCAGACAAACCAAAGTAACAGCTTAAACTAATCCTCTGCTACAGCACTGGGCTACAGCAGTACTCAGCTGCTCTATGACAACAGAACACCCGAAGTGCAAAAATCAAAGCAGCAACAGGTTTGTTAAATACAATACTATGCTGGTAAAAATAAATTCTGACAAACCAGAGTACTATAATATCAGAAGGTTTTCTATACAGTATTTCTAAGACACAAAATTAATAAGGCCAAGTACAAGCACAGTAATATATAGTGAATGCAACAACCAATTGTTTTCTGAAAATTGACAATTTTCTGAATATGTACAGACATATGTCTGAGGATTTAGTAGCACTCAAGTATATTCTGCTACCCAGAGGAAAATATGTGACACAGACATAAGGCCATACTTTAATTCACAGGTTACATGGACCTCTCTTGAACAAAAGAGAGCTTCACAGATATAATGTCCTGACCACAGAGAACCAAGAACAGCTTGATTATTTAAAAACTCTCAAATTATCATTGTGCATGCCAAATCTGGACTAAGGCAGAATAGAAAGACATGGAAAACTAGAAGAATCTGGGAAAGGAAAGAAGGCCTTCATTCTAGAGTCTGGTTAAAGCTCTCAGCAGCTGAGTCAAAAGATCCAGTACAGTTAAAAAACATACTGTAACGATCCCTGATATAGAGACAATATTCCTTTTACATAGAGCTATCTCAAATAAGAATGTCAAATAGCAATGAACCATGCTTGAGACCCACGCATCTATGGCCTTGTTTCTTTCCCAATACAAACCTGTAATTTTCTTTTCCTGTAATTTGAATCTAAAGAACAAGCTATAATTTTTTGATGGAATTGGGGATATGACAGTGTCTTAACTCCCCTGAGCAACCCTTATGACCTATATTTTCCCTTATCTATTATAATCTTAACCATTGCATCCCAGGAATCATCCTATGATCTCATTTATCAGGTTTTTAAAAAGAGAAAGTTTCTTAGCAACACTTTAACATGTAATCAGAATCCATCAAAATAGCATTTTTGGCCACTCTAAGACTGTAACATGAGACTTTCTCTTGAAAAGCCACATATACAATTGGATAGAAACTATCATTTTCTACACTGTCTCTCTTTTATTAACTGCACAATTAAGTCTGTTAAAATATCTTCTTAATGAATTTCAACTCTGCTCTATACCCACTCACCAGGAATTTGTGTCAGGAGGAGGATCTAGAATTTGGCTTCACCTGAATGGGGAGACCTCTACCAACTCCTAAGGATGCTCAGGAGGCAGTGCTGAGCTATGTCACTGGCTATTGCTAGAACCATCGCCCAAATGAACCCATCACAGTTACTACTTTTAGAGAACATAAAGGCCCTGCTGATACCTGCACCATATACAAAGAGGGACTCAGAATTCTATGAATGGTCTGAGAGACTGAGCTCAGCAAGTACAAGCAGATCAACAAATCAACAGAGTAACTTGAGGGTGGGGGGACTTCAATTTTGACTGCATGATCAAAGGTCTGTAAAGCTGGTGCAGAGAAGCTCTTCCAGGCTATCCTAGGACATTCTCCTTCAAAATCTGGTTCTATAAATTAAAGGAAGGGTTAGCTTTTTCCCTGTTTTGTTTTATTTAAAACACCCTTTCTGTGCCTCTGCAGGTGTTCTGAAAGTAAGTTTCTGGTATTTACACACAAGAAATTGCCCTCTGAAGACTGTCTCCAAATGATTCAAACCTGATAAAGTACTCCTTTAAATTTTCATATTCATTATTTCCATGTGTGTATGGGCACGCACAGCATAATGCACATGTGGGAGCCATGTCAGAGCACAGCTTCCTAAGTCAGTTCTCTCCCTCAACCTTTCCATGGGTTCCAGGGACACAACTGTGATCACAGGCTTGCATAGCAAGCAGCTTGTACCGAACAGCCATCTCACTCACTGGCCTAAATCTTTAGCTCACCAACAATGCTCTCCTATTTGTTGAAGCTAAAATGCCACCTCTGCACTCCAAGTCCTTTAGTTTGCTGGTCCAGTAAGAATCTCAAGTGGTCCTCAGGACACACTGAACACATTACTTAGTCCCAAGTCTCAGGTTCAAACTGAGTTTTGACTAGAAACAAAATCAAGAATGTACTATTCCCCAGCCAATTTCTCCAGTTCTGTGATGTTGAAGAATAGACTTCTATTTTATTACCTTCCAAAGAGGCTATGTTACATTTTCAAAGTAATATAAAATGATTTCCAGTAAGCCATAATTTCATAAAAATGCATTTCCTCCATGGAAGTAAGATATGTAATAATGATAAAGGGACAAGAAATGGTTCTGTCTCCACTTTCTCCAGCAGTGCTGTCCACAGCACAGCATGATGCTCTCCAGGAAACCACTGTAGGCGGCCAATCTTTGCATCCTCCTCCAGTTAGGCTATATACACAGCCTACTGGCTCACAACTTACTGTGACAGAAAACCATGTAATTTGTACAGTAACCCATTGCTTTAAATGCCTATATATTAAATTACAATTCAGTTAATGTGGCTTTAGTGAATATTCAGGGGACTTGCTCAACTACCTAGAAAACAGTATTATCTCCATCAAAGAGATTATTCAATTAATGCTGAAAAATAAAATACATATATCATAATGCATATCTGTGGCTTATTCTTCGACAATAAAATAGTTTTCCTCAATCCCTGAAGAACGTTATGATTAAAAAATAATCATGGCAAAAAAAAAAAATAATAATCATGGCAGAATACATTTACTCTAAAAATAACAGCAACCAAAAGCTTGTGTAATACACAGCATTATTTTAATTCATATATTCATAAAAATCAATGTTAATTTGTTTCTTCATATGATCTTTTAAAAGTTATTTTACAAAATCTTGATTCTAGAATTAACACACTGTTTTATGTTTCTTCATCAATTGCTGCATGTTTGTAGCTTCAAAATTAAATTCACAAAAAGAATGCATGTTTTCCAGTTGCTTTTGTTTTTAAAACAATACAGTAACTTATTTTTTTCCTTATTAGAAATATTTTTCATGGTTGTGGGAACTTAGAATAATTATTCTAGCATTCTTCAGGAGTGTGTCCGTGCAAAGTCTGATGTTAAAACCCCAAATTACATAAATCTTTCCAAGGTTTTTATAAATGACACTCCTTACATCTGTCTCTACCAAGACAACTTTAGACAAATCACTTAGGAAAATGGATCTTTGTATATATTTCTACAAACAGATTCTGAAGTTTATATCTAGCTGTTAGTGAGAAACAGGAAGGAATAAAGGTTGACTAACCTTTATATAAAATCCTTAGGACAAAAAGGCTTTGCATTTCAAAAGGTCTTTGATTGGGAGGGGGTGTCATTAAACATTAAACATCCCTATCCTGGTAAGCATGCACAAACACTGGCTTCTACGTTTATTTTGAAGGTAACCTAACATGTTACATTCAGATAAACCATTTTACCAATATAGGTTCATTTTCATATATAAAACTGAACTTCTAGACTCTAACCCATCCATGTGTACAAATCTAGAAGACAAGCTGAGCAGGGACCTGGTTTGTGTCACATACACATGACTTTCCAGCACCCCCATCTCTGCCCTATTGTAGGTGCTCAAAGAAGAATGTCAACAAACTAAGAAGCATTTGCTGTGAACTGAGAAAGAAGAAAACTGCAGTTAAAGGTAGAACTACCAATGACAGAGGTTTGTTCCTATCTACTTATATATCTCTAGACCGGCAAGAAACAGCTGAACAGGCCAAAAGGGCATGGTCAAGGTCAGTAAGACTGGAAACAGATTAATACCTGAATGAGCAAAACTACAACCACCAGATATAGGAGTTGAGCTACTAAGCCAGACTCTGAGGCAAAGCTCAGAGTCAGGGTGCTTCAGGGCTGTCACTCTCCTGGCAGGTATTGTGTAATGACTTCCATGACGGTTATTTACATATCTCATCTCCTGATGGGACCTTGGCTCTCCTGGAAGCAAGGATTATTGTCTCATTTACAATTACATCCCCTGCCACATCCAGCATATTCATTTAATATTAGGCAAATTAATTAATATGATGCCTTCTCAAGAAAATCAGTGCTTATCTTGACACTCAAGCAAAGCATCAGCTTGAGTTACAGTCAAAATATTTATCATTAGGCAAGGTTTTTTTTTCTTTATTTTAGCTTTCACTTTATTAAGACTATGTGTACTCATGGTTCCAATCATCAAATAACTCCAGGCTTATTTAAAAACATAGATCCCCCCCATCATCCCACCATTTATCTCTCTTCCCAGAGGTTAAACATTTTAAGTTTCATCATAAGATTAATCCAAAATACACTTCCGTATTTCCAAATGTCATGGCAGCATGCATGACTAGTTTTCAGTATCAAGTTTGAATCATTTTTTCACATTTGACAGTTAGACCTGAATTCTATCTGTCCTACTTAGCTCCAGCCTACACGGACTCTTTGACTTATTCTGTGGTCATTTCGGTTGGAATCTTATCTAGTATTCACATAATTACAAGTATATAAACAATTCAGAGCTCAGCCACGGCATGAAATCTTACTACTTCTTTCCAAGCACAACTTTTGTTTATAGGACGCTAAGTTTTTTGGGTTTTGGTTTGTTGCTTCGTGTTTTCCTAGTTTAGCTGTCTAAGTGAGTAAGACAAGTTGCACAGCAATGTCATCTTTATTAGGTAATATCTCATAGCTTTGCTATGCATTATACCTGTGCCCCTTTAGCATTTTGAGAAGAAACAGAATGCCTAAACTGTTGTTAGTAGTGTTTGATTTGCCAACCTCATGTTTTACTCAATGGGAGACTGCCTAGAGTTGTATATTCATTCCAGCTATCACATTACAGAACTTTCCGGTGATGAAATGAAGAAGAACAAAAGTGAAAAGCTAACAAAGACTGGCGCGCTATCTGTGACCCAGCATCAGACAGCTGGCGGAGAAGGATCCCAAATCATATATATTGAAGGACTCTGGGTTCTAGGGTTTAACCCAGGCATTCAGTTCAGGTATTCAGCAGAGTACTCCCCATGAGAACAAGGAAAAGTCTGTCCCAGGAAACAGAGTGACCCAGCCCAGATAGCCGTAATCAACTCAGATAAGACATAATGGTCTGGTCGAACCTGTGATTAAAATACCAGAAGTTCCAAGCTGAATATCGGTGACCAACACCAGATTGTAAAAGCCCCCTGACCAGCTGGTCTTAAGGCAACCCCATGACCACTGTGAGCAACCTTACGTTTATAGTGTGACCTTTAAAGTGACCAATCATGTGTTGCCCCAGTTGCTATGGTGATTTTATGGTCTTAGCCTTTAAAAGAGATATGGGATTGCCCCTCCCTTGCTTGATTGCCCCTCCCTTGCTTCCCGGGGCAGGGAGGTAGCCAGTCTGCAGACAAAATAAACCTCTCATGTTATTTTACATCAACGGCCTGGAGTCTGGGTTCTTGGCTATTTTGATACCAGCAGAATTTGAGAAAAGAAACCACAAGTACAGTTTCCTCAGCACTGAGAGCTCAACAGGTTGTCATGTACAAAGCTGTATTTAATAATAAAGTCTAGCTCATAGACTCATAATGTACTTTCTATGTACAAGAGTCTCCAGTTTAATACTCAAAAACACATAAAATAAATAAATAAAAAGAGAAAAAGCAGAAAATTAAAAGGTAAAAAAACTGGTACATGTTGGGGTTGTGAAAAAGTGAGCTTTAAGGGAGGTCTCTGCTCTTGAATCTCCTGAGGATGAGTAGCGACCTCTTCAGATATCTGAAGATAAACTTGTGTAGAAAACCAGCAGTGATCATAGGGTGGCCTTCAGCCCTTCCAGTTCACATTCCCATACAGAGTGTCTATACCATGGGAATCTGAATGGATCTAAAAATCAACTCTGAAAAGCATCCACCCATCAAAGAAATTTTTAAACCTAAACATGCACCACTGGCACCCCCTTCTGGCAGAACTGAGGGGAGGGCGGGAGACAGTAAAGCCATGCCATCTTTAAAGAAATCGGGGGGTGCTCCCTATGATCATATTTCTCCCAGTCAACTGCTCCAATCAGGCTCACAAAACAAGAGACAAGGAAAACTGCTGCTGATCCATCTCCTGAGGCTCATCAATAAAAACTAAAAGCCAGGGGCTAAATGACCACTAGATGGCACCAAACCATGGCCGGGACCTGGACAAAGGTCTTTTTCTCAGACAAACCAGCTCAACTCCTGGCTGGTATACTGCAGATGTTTGCTCCAGTCATTTCATCACACGCTCTTGCCCTTTTCATAACTGAAAATCGTAGGGTCTAATGGTTGTCTACTCCAGACTATTTAAAATATAATATATCCACGGCAGCAGAAATGATTTTTAAAAAAATAACAGAGGAGATAACTGGAATGACAGCTAAAAGGCAGATCACTGCCTTCAAGAATCAGGTTGGGACCTTTTCTAAAAGGCAATAGGAAAGGATCACATATAACAAGATGGAAGAAAGTCAAGCTACTTAGCTGTACGAACAGCTAAACATCCTGGGGGAAATGACAAGGTCAGGAAGGTAGAGCCAGCACAAACTCTGGATACAATTATCAAAATAAACTCATGGAGCTACAGAAAGACAAAAAGATCCTGGTGTGAGAAGAAGGGCAGGTCAGAGGAGGCAGAAAAGTATATGGAACCATATGATGTCACCTCTTAGAAAACAGGATTACATTCCCAAAAGCTTTCAGAGAGAAAGCCTTGAACAACATTCCCTCACAACATTTTAAAGTACAGACAAATCTGGGTGGGTGTGATAGCCCATGGTTGTAATTCTAGGATTCACACAGTTGAGACCAGAAGACGGCTGTGAAGCCAGGTTAGGACAGACTGAGTTCAGGACCAGCCAAGGCTACAGAATGAGACCCTGTCTGAAACAAAAGAGGATGGATGGGAGGGAGAAGAAGAAGGCAAGGCAGGCAAGCAGTGTAAGTTCCTTGATATGCAGGGCTACAGGAGGTTTTACTTAACAGAGACCCAAACTGAAAACATCTGTGGAAAAGTATTCAAATTAAAAACAAGATAAAGAGAGGAGGAGTGGGTTGGAAAGATGGCTAAGTAGTTAAGAACACTGGCTGATCTTGCAGAGGACGCAGGTTCAATTCCCTGCTCCACACAGCAGCTCACAACAATAGGTAACTCTGGTTCCAGTGATCTGACATCTTGCTCTGGCCTCTGAGGGCACTGCACTCACAAACATAAAGACAAATACTTAAATATAAATTAAATTGGAAAAAAAACTGAGTGGAGAGGGGTCAGGAACACATTTGATAAAAGAGTTATCAAGTATTCTACTTGTTACTACTTCAGAACCCAAACAAACAAGCATAATGTGACAAAAAACAAACCCTGAAAACAAAATTTTCTATACCATATTAATAGAAATGAGAGGTGAGGAAAAAACACAAACCAGGGAAATTACAGAGAAACAATTAACAGGAGAAACTGACGAAAGCTGCTTCTCTGAAAACTATGAATATGAAATAATATTTACAAATCTTTCTTGAGACTCATCAGAAATACAGAGAGGTATGGATATAGGATTAAAAAAAAAAAGCAAAATACTGAATTAAAGGGGAAATACCAAGTGTTGAGTAGCTTACAAATACAAGATTTTTAAAATATCTAATTGAAAACTCTAGATGAGCAGGAAAACAGTTGAGAATAATAAAACAAGACAAAACTGTCATAGAGAAATACTTGAATAAACATGGAATAATACATGGCATAATTTGGAATGTTAACCAGAGGATCTCTCTCCAAGCCTCAAAGTCAAGCCTCAAGACTCAATAGTCATATGTGGGTTTTAATATTAAAAGTGTTAATAATTCTCTAATACAGCCTAAGCCAACAACCTGGAAGATGACAAAATTGCCCAGCTCATTTTAGGACAAAATATTTTGATTCTTAAACCAGATTAATATAAGGGAAGAAAATATGGACCCATTTCACTTACAAAGTAGATGAAAGAAAAACAGGCACAAACAGAGTCTGGGATATGAACACGAGCCCCCACAGACTGTTTAGTCATGGGGAGTGGCACTACTTGAGAAGGATCGGGGGCGTGGCCTTGTTTGGAGGAAGTGTGTCACTGGGGATGGGCTCTGAGGTTTCAAAAGTCCAAGCAGGTCCAGTGGCCCTCTCTCTTCCTGCTGCCTGTGAATCAGGATATAAAACTCTCAACTACTTTTCCAGCACCACCATCTGTCTGCAAGCTGCCATGACTCTATGATGAAAATGGGCTAAGCCTCCCCGTCAAGCTGTGAGTCAGTGGCATCCAAGAGACTTCCAAATCAATATAGGCTTATTGTCATGGCCATTGGCTACCTCTTAGAACTTGAACGTTGGACCCCTACTGCTGAAGACAAAACACTGTCTGGATCTAGGACTTGGAAGATTAAACCTGAACTGAACTGGAAGCTTCCTCCCTGAGTACTAACTTCACAGATTCTGAGGGTGCTATGCAAGATGCCAAGTGCTAAAAATAATTAGAAGTCCTAATGACCAACCACCAAGATAGTCCCAATGGAGCAATAGTGGCACTTTTATTTTATGGGTAACCATCAGCTGCCTCATTAGACTTAAGGCCCACTCAATGGCTAAGAATTCATGCCTGGTGCTGTAAACCCAGTCAATCATTCTAGAGGAGAACCTAAGACTGATGTTTACTAAACCAATATAATCCCACACAGTATTCTAAATATGTATCATTTTATCCACATCTAATTATAACTCCTCTCCCCTTATCAAAGAAGCTTCTTTTTACAACAGATGGACATTACTACAGAGGTCACTATCTGCAACATGGATAGTAAGTGACCATGAAAGGCCCAACCCAATTACTGCATCTATAATTTAATCTCTATACCTAAGACCCAGTAATTATCATGGAAAACAGGGTAGAGAGATTATAAGAGCCAGAAGACCAGGATACCAGCTGCAAGAAAATGCCTTCTAGATGTGACAGGGACGTTGTACCTATGAAATATCAACAACATAGTTGAATAGCATAATGACCACACTAATCAACATGCAAACACAGATAGAAAAATCTCACAAGGCCCCATTACAGGGAAAGCAATGGCTGCTGAGAAAGATGAATCAATTGTCTGGCTAATATTAAAAACATAAGTCCTGTCTCAACAGATGAGACCTGGGCTTCTGTATTACTAAGACTTGTTTGGTTTTCCAAAGTTATTCAATAGTCCCTTAAAAATTTAGTATTTTCAACTTCATAAATTGGCACACTTGTATACATGTGAGATGTCAGTCATGGTTATACAGGTTTGACTGGGGATCCATTACTTCAAACATTTATCATTTCTTTCTGTTAGTAACATTTAAAATACCCTGGACTAGATATTCTGTGATACTCTCGATTAACTGTTAAACGCCAGTATTCCAGTGTTACAGAACATTGGAATGGTTTTTCCTATCCAACAGCATCTGTATTACCTGTTAGCCTTCCCTCCACATCACTGACGCCTCACTATTCTCAGAGTCTAAACCATTTCCCTGCTCTCTCCACTGAGATCAACTTTTGATCTTCCATATATAGATAAGAATATGTGTATTTGAATATCTGTGCCTAAATTATTTCACTTAGTATAATGTCTTCAACTCATCCATGTTGTCAAAAAGGACAGAGTTCATTATTTCATAGCCAAGTAAGAGTTAGTGTGTGTGTTCTTTATTATTCTTTCACCCACTGAGAAACATCTAAGTTGTTTCCATATCTTCTGAGCAAATACAGTCTTGTAAAAGAGGCAAAGCCTTATGAAATTGCAGTTACCTGCTGACACTAAGCTTTCCTCTGACCATCTGTGCACTGCTAGTCTCCTTTATAGCCTTTTGAAAAGTCCCCTGACTACTTTCCACCAATAGCTGGAGTAATTCTTTATACTGATGCCTAAATACCAGTGATACTCAGATCATACTCTGTATGACAAGATTCAAGAAAGACAACAATTACATTCTTTACAGATAATCAATAGAGTTTTTCACATAAGTAGATACTGTAATTCTCATATTCTTTGTTTGGGGTATACACACTAAGACCATCAGTGATGCCTAAAAATCTGGATAGGATCTAACATTATATATATTATTTTTTGTCAACATACACTAATATCTATGGGAACTTTGATTCATGAACTATAGAGAGTAAGACATACAACAATAAAAAGAACAACTACAAAATATGTCACTATAAAATTATGTACTTGCTTTTCTGCGATGAGAAATGAGACAAATAATGCAGGAAAAGTGATGTGGCATTAGGCTACTGTATAAGCAGACCGTGTGGTATGACAGTGCCATGGCAAGCTGGTGACTGTGGCAGCGGCCACAAATGTGAGGAACAGAACAGGAGGGAGTCTATGTAGACGTGCTGGAGAAGGACTCATTCAGATTCCATGGAAAAGAGACAGGAATCCCACACAGTTCATCTCAGTCACCGAAGCACGCAACTCAAAGCTTGCTTATTTCTGGAACTAACCAGTTACTATTCTCAGACTAGTATTGATCATAACTGAAACATTTAAACTATGAAAATACAGACATGAGAGGCACTACTCACTAAGTTATTACTAAGCATGCACTCCACATCATTCATACCTCTGCACTTTAAATTACATAGAAGAATCTTTTCAAGATTAAAAACAGCCCTTTAATTAAGGACCAATAATTGACTTTCAGAGATTATACTACTAATTTTAAATTTGGAATAATGAGAAATAATTTTAATAACTAATGGTACTTAAGTTTTAATACTTATTTTTACAAAAGAAGTTGTAAATAAGGTCCCCACAAAATTATCCAAACATTCTTTAACTATTAAATATATTTAACATCTAGATGTTAGTAATGGTTGTAAAAACTAGCATAATATATTCATGATTTTCCAGTAATGGATAATCAGGCAAATGATTTACATTATTATTAAAAATCTAGTTGGCAGTTAAAAACTAGCTTCCCTGTTTTAAAAAAATGAAAGTTTGGGTCTAGAAAAAGTAAGACTTTATAAACTTCTATGCTGCTTATTGTCTTAATATTTACTAGTGTTCATTTGCAGGTATTCAAAGCAATTCCAGAAAAATCACACATAAGTATGCAAATAAGCTCATTTTGTTGCAGAGGATAGGCTATGAGTTCAGTAGATACAACAAACAGAACCTTGAAAGTAACTTGTGTTTGAGAATACTGTCAAGGCTGTTCTTTCAATGATTCTAACTCTACAGAAGCAAATCTAAATTTCTAAATTTCTGTACAACAAAAAAATCTAACACTTGTAAGACAGCTATCCATGAAATTCTATAAATATAGCCAAGGCACTATTTCAAGAACATGTTTTGGATTGTATTAATAAAATAGACCAGGTTTTTACTACTGGACTTAAAATAAGTATCTCCTACCCCCCACCACTCTCTCTCTGTATAAAATTATATATAACCACAAAATAATCAACTTCTACCTTATATAGGGATATACAAATTAAAATTAGGTAGTTATACATTCTTAATTGTGCAATTTGTCAATATTTGAGATGCACATTTTAAGATACCTGTATGTATCTGTTACACGTTTTCTTGCTGCTGCATGGTTTTAGTTTTTTGAAACAAGGTCTCTCTATATATATTCCTGGATGTCCTGGAACTTAGGGAGATCCATTCACCTCCCCTAGAGTTAAGGGCACGTACCATCATATCTGCCTGCTTTTGCTCATTATTAATGTTACAACAGTAGGTTATGATTTTAAGTATTAATTTCTTATTTCTACACAATGAAGTAGGTCGCCCCCTCCCTGCCTTTTAGTCAACAAAGATGGTGGCACTACCCAATCTAGCCTCTATCACCTAAATCAAACACAGACTACCACATATATGCGGACAGACGGGATGAGGAACAGAGTTAAGTATTGTGAAATCAGCTAGAGAAGGTTAAGATAATAAAATGGCTACAGCTACTATATGGAATATGGAGAATAGAGACAGCAATAGTGCGATTCTAGCACCTCTCTGACGTAAGGGTGTTGCCTCTGGACCAATATGTCTGTTTGAGCTAGGGTTGGCTAAAATGTAGGGTCCCTACATTTTATGTCATACATTACTGTAAATAAATACGGACATAATAATCCATTTCCTTATAATTATTGATCAAGCTTATTAAACTACAGAAGGCTTCCCTTTGGAAAGACATTGTAGCTGAGGCCTGTCTCAACTAGAAATTAATGATACTATCTTGCTTCAAAAGCATTTTCTAAGTTTCCTCCTTTAAAAAATTAATATTCATTTATCTGTAGGAATGATAAGCAGAAATGGCATTAACAACTAAGTACCAAACACAATTTTCAAGTCATTTTGGTCCTTAGTTAAATAGCTATTTGCAAAGAACAAAGGTAACTAATTTCAATCACTGTGTATTCTCTGCATGCCTCACCCTCTTGTTCAGTTGGTAGGAAGGAAAACAACCCTTACCAACAGGCTGTTAATGGGGAAAACCTGAGAGCAGAGAAATAAAACATCTGGTTCATCTTGTACAGATTGAGGACATGACCGTTCTGAGTATGGGTATGAGGAAGGTGTTTACTGTAGAAAGGAGGGAGACAGCATCCAGAGCCATCCAGAAGAGTCCACAGTGCAGAGAGAAAGTAGACCAAGCATAGTCAGCAGATTCCGCCAGGTCTAGAGGAGACAGAAGAGGAGAGAGGGGACCAAAAGAGCAGATGGCTGAAACAGCAGCTTGCTGGGGCATGGGCAGCCCAAGAGCTGGGGAAGTATAGGGTGGAGGCTTCGAAGAGAAGAGCTGAGACCAGGATGCCAGCATGAACAGGTTCATGTTCATGGAGGCCAGCATGTGCTTTGATATACTGTAGCGACCACAGACAGCCATCTGTCCAGTTTTGTTTATTTGTTGTTTGTTTTGCTTTTTGACTTGACAGATCCACACAGTAGAATCCAGTGACTAGATGGTCAATCCACCAACTAGGCAGAAGTAAATGCCATTTCTATTCTGGTTCTATTTCAAAGAGATGACCATTTTAAAGAGGAAAAGGACACATGCACACATACTTAGCTGCCCACGTGCCTGCATTTGTGCCATATGTTCACCCTTTTACTGACTAGTTTTTCGTTGTTGGGTTTTTTTAATCATAACATACCATGATCTGGTTTCCCCTCCCTCTACTCCTTCTGGTTTCTCCCAATTCCCCTCCCATCTGAATCCACCCACTTTCTGTCTCTTATGAGAAAACAAACAAACTTCCACGGGGTAATAACAAAATAAAATGAGACAAAACAAAAACAAATACATCAACAAATCAGGACAGGACAAAACAAAACAAACAGAAGGAAAAAGCACAAGAAACAGATATAAATACAGAGATCCGCTCATTCACACACTCAGGAATCCTAAAAACAAAACTGGGTAGCCATAATAAATATGCAAAGAACATACAGCATAAACAAAAGAGAAAAAATACCAAAAAAAGATAAAACTTTTAAAAAGAAGGGAAAATGCTCTGCTATGGCATGAGATAAGAAACCTCCTTCACTTACTGTTGACGTCTACTACTGGGCATATATCCATCCTTACCAGTAAAAGATATTAATGCAAATCACAGGCAACTGGTAAAGAAGGATTTATTTATTTAGGTGGTTCAGGGAAGAAACTAATTGGTACAAGAGATTAAACAATTGTGTGGTTCCTGGAAAACTGAACTGGTCCAGGAGACTGACGCTCAGTGTGTCAGTTCCTCCATCTAAGAGCCTGAAAGAAAAAAAACAGGAAACCATCTGGCAGACACCCCAATCTTAAACTGACCTGGCCAGGCCCATACACTGGGATCTCAAGGCCCAAAGGCCACACCTCTAGGTCAAGATGATAATGCCTGTTCTCCACTACAACAAGCTGCCACATGCTTTATCTATCTTAGCCATTTGGATGGGCATGACATGAAATGTGAAGGAAATTCCTGACAAGGGGCACTGGGTCACCGCTACCAGAAAAGGAGCAGAAAGCGAGGTTATACAAGCACTAGTGTGGAAGTCTGAGATACACCAGTCACTTGACACACTCTAAAATGCCAAATTCTTCACTCCTTCCCTGACAAACTGTCCAATCAGAATTATGCCAAATAGTGTCAGGTCAGAGAGGGAAAAGAACACCAGAATTCCAGCCCTGAAAAGGTGGCAGGGCTGAAGAAAGTACATTTTAAAAATATATACATACTCTACAGGCATTAACCCAGTTTTCACACTCTGTGACATTTTTATGAAGTCCCTATTAGAAGGCATTAAGATTTATTATATAGATTAGGCTATCTTGGGCTGAAGAGATGACTCAGTGGTTAAGCACACTGGCTGGTCTTCCAGAAGTCCTGAGTTCAATTCCCAGCAACCACATGGTGGCTCACAACCGTCTGTAATGAGATCTGGTGACTTCTTCTGGCCTGCAGGCATACAGACAGACACAACACTGTATAATAATAAATAAATCCTTTTTTAAAAATGTCTTAAAATGTAATTTAGGGGAAGCAAAAGCTTTGCACTCCCTCTTAGGTGCTCTTCAACTAGGCATGAGAATTAAGTTGACATAAGGTAAGATCCAGAGGGAAATGCATACAAGTTCAGCTCACAAAAGTTTGATGTGCCTTAAAAACTTTTTAAAATATTTTAATTTTTGATAATTTTATACATATAAAGAATGTATTTTGACTGTATTAACACCTCACTCCTAATTCCTCCTAGACTTATTCCTCATGCCCCTCCCTTCATGGGCTCTCACTCACTCACTCCATAGCCACTGATTCTAACTTGAGCAGTCAATGTCCTCATGGGGGTGGGGCGTCCACTGGTGCATGGTCAGCACCAGGTGCCTCATCCTTAAAGAACATGATTTCCCTCCCCAAGAAGTCATCAGCTAAGGATAAATGTTCATGCCCCGCCCCCAATTCCGTGCTGGAACAAGCAATGGCTAGATCTTGTATATGTCTTATGCAGGGATAGGAAAATAAAACAGAACAAAGGATGAGGAAAAGGCTAACCAACAATAAGGCTATCTGAAAAAATCATGGTAAAGTACTATTTTATAGATACACAAACATCTATGTATCTGTCATATAAAAGAATTTATTGGAGTTACCCTATATTGAAGCCATATGTTGACCAAAAGTCCAGTGCCAAGTATTCAACAGCACTCTTTGATTTGTTGACCACTGGTGTTCAAGAGACAACCTCAAACTGTTCTTGGTTATCACCAAAAATTAATACTAAGACTCTCTTTCTAAAGACACTATGCATTTTGGTAATAAACATGCAGGCTTCTTCCCTATTACCTATGCAAAATGCGTGTGTCTATATGCATATAAAGGCAAACATACACACATGAGTATATATGTACATGTATACACACATATATATACAGATATATATATATATATATATATATATATATATATATATATCCTCCTATATAGTGGTGTTCTACAGGCTACTGAGGAATGTCACCAATAGTTTTACGCAACTGTGAATCCTATGAGCTATAATAACGACTGTAATTATATCTATGAAGGAAATAGTGGCACAAATGTTATGGTGCTAACCAACATCTTTCTATTTGGATTTAATGATACTTCTACAGGAGAAAAACCATTTCTGATAGTTTAAATGTGGTCAATAACCAATGGCTGGAGAGTTCATGGGCCCTTGAGGAGACTCTACTATTACTTTGCTAAACTGGCATGGTATCAAACTGCCCACTCAAGTCATATCTCTACCCATCAATTCATACAGTTCTCATCAGAAGCTTGTGTAGTATGTGGCAATTAAAGCAAAAACACCTAGCTAATCAAAGTGGAAAGAATAAATATCTGTGGAGTGCTCATCTACATCTCAGCCCCTCTTTACAAGGCTCAGAGACCATTGTGGAAAAGGGAGTGGAAAGATTAAGAGGAGGAGGTCAAGGAGAATAGTAACCAACAGCCTAGACATAAATTCACCGCAATGTAAGAACCTTGTAAGTGACAATACAGAGTACAATGATTATTTAATTAGAAACAAATAATGCTAGAATTGAAAACCATCCCTCCACAAAAACCTCATGCTTCAATTATGATAAAACTATTAAGAATTTGGGTTTTAAGAGATGATAAGGTCATGACTATTCTTTCCTTACACATGGAATAATGCTATCAGTAAGAGGTTCATTCATCATCATCACAGTGGCCTTGTCTGTCCCTTTCCAACTATGCACAGCAGCTTGTCTTTCTGCCACGTTGTAGGACTGCACAAAGACCCTTATCAGGTGTCAGCAATATGCCGTTATATTGCACAAATTCTGATTGTAATGAAAGAAACTGAGAGCCAGATATCAGGGAAAGGCTGAAATCTAAGAGAGAGGAAACACCACAGTCAAATCTCACACACCTACTTTCTTCTAGCTTCCTCCACTTTGCTCCTGGTCTCTTCTAATTGCTCCTGTTTCCCAAGCCCGCCTTAAATACCCTTCTCACCCAGCTGAATCCCATCCAGGTTAAGATTAAAGGCATGAGCTACTGTATTTGGTAGTCAGCCTTGAGCTACTATAGCTGTAATTGTGCTACTGTTAGGAATGGTGACCTGTGTGTTCTAATGGTCTTAGGTGACCCCTGTGAAAGGCTGGGTCAACCCCTCAGAGTAGTTGTGACCCACAGATGGAGCAACACTGCTCTAGAGACCTACACTACAAATGATGGGTCCCTCTGCCAGGAAACAGATCACCATTACAGGCAACTGCATGAGAACATTCATGACAGGTACATAGTCTATGAGTTAGGAGACCCTGAAATACATCACAAACTATAAGACAATGCTCACTTAGGTAGGAAATCAGAGAGACTTGGCTGCAACTCCAAGGTCTCTCTGTGTATCTATCTGTGACATCTCAGTGCTTCATCTCCGTTCACTCAGGAAGGAAGGAAGGAAGGAAGGAAGGAAGGAAGGAAGGAAGGAAGACACCCTTCTACTTAGCAAAAGAATAAACAACAAGTGCAATCCCAACTCTTCAAAGATGCCCAGAGCAGAGATTTCATGTACAACCTTGAGCAAATAAATCTCTCTGCTTCATACTCATCAGCAGCATGAACTTCATAAGGCCTTGGTGATTACAGAATGAGCTACTGCAATGCTACTGTGGAGCTTCTACAGTGGCCATGGCACTGCAGCAGATTACATCCTTACTCAGGAACAAAATCTGAAAATGCTAGTGGAATTAAATCCCTCCACTTTCCTCTCACAGAAGCCTTCCTCCAGAAAGCCAGTAACCTAACTGGAAAAAAGTCATGTTATATAATCCATAAGAGATTAGGAAAATGATATAGTTAACATTCAGTACATAGACTATAGTATTTCACTGCAAACAGAAACCCAAACATGCATATTATTACATCCAAATTATAATAATATGGGAAATGAAGAGCAATAAGATCAGTTAACTGCTCAAACTTTTATGAACAAATACAAAAAAAATCAGAATATAAGAGCAAATCTACATAAACCCTTAAGCTCCAAAGCAGTATATATGCTGCCTACACTAGTAACTATCAATTCAAACCTCAATTTACCTGTGCATATTTAATGACCTATAATTTAACATGAACAGTGATTAGAAAACAAGTGTAAAGCTCACAGTCAAACAAGGAAATTTCCTTCATCTGAGACTATAGAAAACTCCCATAGATAAGAATGCCCAGAACAAAAATCTCCAACAAACTACTCACTCAAACAGACAATTTATCAGTTTTTTAAACTGGGTTTCATTATGCAAACTGTCAGGTCAAATCTGGCTTTGTTGTTCCTCTTCTCCTCTCCCATCCCCACCTCCGTGGACACTCTCATCCCCAGTTAGCCTCAGGACTTATGCTAATTTGTTAGGAGAAAACAGTTACATGAATTTATTTAGACAGTTTTTAAATGCTGTAACTTTATTTTTAGGCAGCCTTGGTCTCAGGTTAACACTTAAGTGTTGGGCAATCTTCCAGTGGACTACAAATCAGAAACTGTGGCCTAGAGCACTGGCTGCTCTTCCAGAGGACCCAGGCTTATTCCCAGCATCCACATGGCCATGGCGTTAAGCATTTGTGAAGACCAGCATCAGGGTTCCAATGCTGTCTTCAGGTCTTCGCCAGCACTGTAAGCACATGGTACACAAACATATTCAGGAAAACATGCATACACATAAATTAAAAATAAATATCAATAAATAAATAAATAAGTAAATAAAAGAGCAGCCTTGAATGTTTTCCATCAATAATCATTATCATCACTAAATGATCTAAAGTTTTCACTTTGTTTTACAATCCCGGGCAAGAATCAGGGTGAGTAATGAGCTAAACTTTCTAAAGTGCCAATTAGTACTAGGAATTAAAAAGGCCCCTGTCTTAGGGTTTCTACTGTTGTGAAGACTCTTATAGAGGAAAAACATTTAACTGGGGTGGCTTACATTTTCAGAAGTTTAGTCCATTATCATCATGGTGTGACATGGTGGCATGCAGGCAGATATGGTGCTGGAGCAGGAGCTTCATTTTGACTCACAGTCAACAGGAAATGAACTGTCTCACTAGGCTTGGCTTGAGCATCCATGAGACCTCACAGCATACCTCCACAGTGACACATTTCCTATAAGACCAAACCTTCTCCAAAAAAACCCCACCTCCTAATAGTATCATTCACTTTAGGGGCCATTTTCTTTAAAACCACCACAGCCCCTTAAAAATTTTGTGAAATTAATCCTTACAACTACTATATGGGTTGTTATACTATTTTTTCCATTTTATAGATATGGAAGTAGATACAGGAACTAACATCTTGACAAAACCTACATTATCCAGTAACAAAGTCCAAATTTGAAATCAAAAGCAACTCTAAAGACTATTCAACTATGGATACAAGCATTGTGTTCTGCTAGTCTCTGAAAACACACCCTCTCCCTTTCCTGAATCTCTCAGCATCCCTCTCCACTTAGGATTCCACAGGTAAGACTGATGGAAAATGTGGAAAGAAAACAATCCATGCCCTGCATATACAGAATAAAAAAAAAAAAAAAAAAAAAAAAAAAAAAAAAAAAAAAAAAAAAAAAAAAAAAAAAAAAAAAAAAAAAAAAAAAAAAAAAAAAAAAAAAAGCAGTATGCAGAGACTCGAAGTCTGCAAAACAAGAAAGTAAATCTATCAGATACACAAATTATCTTCCACACATACCAGATGCTGAGTCAATCACCTCAGGTGAAGATAATTACTTAATTCTGTGCATAAAATGAAATGTTACATAAATTAGATGAAATTTTTCTTAGGTTTCCTAACTTTTTAATCCTTAAAATTTCCACAACTTGAGGAGATACACAGTAATTTTAAATACTTGCTTTGCTACAATATAAAAACATTACTTTCTGGAGAAGCTATGAAATGACCTTGATGATCTACGCAGCGTTCATTACAGACTGATAAACATTTGTGAAAATCCTTGCTGTGATGACTGATTGCATTTTTCCTTGCTTCACTTACCTCAAACTAAATTGCCTGTCATTAAAATGATGACTTTTGTCAATGTGGTTTCTTAATCCTTCCTTGGTCCTTTCTAGCAGTGACAACCTTAGAATAATATATTGTAAGTCTTTACGGATCAATAATGCTTAGAATAAAACACTGCAATCTACCACCAGAATTTTTATCCCCACATTTATAATCATCTCTGACAGGCTAACTAGCAGTAAAATTTCTTACTAAGGAGAAAAAAACACAAAACAAAACAGACATCTAAAGAGTTGAACACAACACTATAAAGAGCAGATGCCAATCTAAACAAGTTAAGAGTTTTGAGTGATGCTTAATGTTAGCCAAATGCTTTTATCCTGAAGTAGTTAATGACTGAGATGTCATCTGCAGACTCAAGAAAAAAAATATTACTCAAGAATCTCAGACATTTTGAAATGATTTATAGGATGTTATTTATGTATAGAGACTTTTCTACAACATCAGAAACAGAAAGCTTTCATTTACGCTACATAGGCCAATATGCACACCCTAGGAATTTTGTTTTGCACAGGCAATTAGAAAAAACTTTTTTCTCATTTAATATGGATTTAGATTGTACTTTAGACATATTTATGTAAGAATATCATTATGCTTACTTTAAAACACTGCAATTTAGATATTTTCCTTTAAACCAACATTACTTAGAATAAATGGCACCAAGAGAATAAAAGCAGCACCATGACGCCCCTCAACAACGGACTTCACCTCTTCTATGAAGGAACTGCAGTAACTACAACCACCCCAAATATGCATATTTCATCACAGAGCAAAGTGGGCTCACCTGAAGTCTTTGCTAGCACAAACTTATGGGCAATCCTTCCTCAGAGAGCCATTCCCATATTCTTCCCCAAACCACTTACATGCAGGATGAAAAGGAAATGATTTGTTTTTAATGCTATATATGTATCATGGGAAAAAAAAATGACTTGATTCGATTTATACAAGAATTAACTGCCACAGCCTTGTTAGTTTACAGTAAAGTCAGAGGTATCACTCTTGTACATTCTTCTCCATAAAGCTACTGGAGGTATTAACACTGAAAACAAAAGCATTAGGATATCACACTGCAAAGAGAGATAAAATGTCTAACGCCCCTTGAGGAATATCACCAAGAAAAATAAACTGTTACTAGGTTGGCTATAATTTAAAACAGTATAGAGTTCTGCTAAAGTTAGGAATAAAAATTGATAATTAGTACAAGGAAAGCCGAATAATTAATTAATAAATAAATAAATAAACAAATAAATAAGATTTCTTTCCCCCATAAACAAAAAAAAAGTCCCCATGGGGAATAAAACACAATAGAACACGTTCTAAAACTCAGCTGCAAATATGTAACATCAGCAAATGTCAACTATAAATGCCTTAGAAATACAGACAAAGAAAGCAAACAGCAGTGGAACAGAACACGGCTCAGCAGTCACTTTGTTTCAGGGTAATGAAGGTTTAAAGACAGAAACTGCTGGTGTGCTGTGGGTAGGGAGAAAAGGAAGTCAGGACGTGGGCAAGCACCGGTACAGAAAGGACCAGGATCCGACAGAGTGTCGATCTCACTTCAGCCTAACACACTTGGACTTTCGGAAGCAAATACAGCTATTGCTCCGAGCAAAATTTAAAATTAACTAAAGTCAAATTTTTAAAGTGAATCCTGATTTTAAACCTTTAAGATGAAAATTGCATAATGTCTAATTCACTGTTGATAACACTCATTCTAATTTTAAAAGCAGAAATCATAAATGTGACACACGAGAGTGAGGGATATATATGATGCAAATATATTTTAATAAATAAAGATTATTAAAAACTTCAGATGTTATTCAGTGTGGTGGTTATTCTTGTCAACTTGACCAAATCTGGTATTATTAAAGCCTAAGTGGCTGGGTAACCTGTAGGGTTTTTTTTCCTATTAAATCACTGAAAGTGGAACCTAGATCTTTGGAGGTAAGAAGATCCAGCTGTAATCTGGGTCACATCTCCTGTGGGCAGCCTAAGGATGGCCATGGAAGAAAAGCTCTCTCTGTGTGTCTGCTTGCCCTCACTGTCTCTGCAGAGTCCATTCTTCACGGGCATCAGGGCACACATGCTCAGACACTATCCAAATCTTTTCCACAGCCATATCCTCAGTCAGCTGTGTGCTGCAGCCTCGGCACATGTGCCCTCTAGACACCTCCTCGGCTGTGGGGCCTGCTCCCTTTCTGCTCCTCACCTGAGCTGTGTGTTGATACTTTATAAGCTGGCTGAAGAATGGGAATCACAAGGACTTCCAGGACACTAAAGCAACATCAGTCACTGCCTCTGAATCATGCTCACCACACATTTACAGGGTCACAGTTAAGTTCTCCATGACTCTCCTCCTAAATAGTATTTCATTATGGACTATCTACATCTAGCAGAATGTATTCATCAAGTCCTAGAAAGTAAACTATACACACACACCAACACACATCCATACATGAGTGGAAAACATTATAACCTACAATGATACTGAGAAACACTGAAGTATTAGCAATTTACATTTAAGCTGATGTGTTTACTGATTCTGTTCTCTTTATTTTTATTATTGTTAACATAATAATTATACAGATTAATGAAATTTACTGTGCTACTTCTATCTGTATATCATGTTTTGATCATGCCCATTACCCATCTTGAATTCTCCAGAATCCCTCCCTTATCATCTCATACCCTTCCCAGCTCCATTTAATTTCCTTGTGTCCCCTGCTGTGTTTCCCCATCTCTAGGAATGACTGTTCTGTTCCATGACTACCAGGTTAAACAGTGAGGATGTGTGCACTTGCCTTTCCTTGTCTGACTTGCTTGACATAAGATAATGTTCTCACATTCCATCCATATTATTCTTTACTGGCTGAGTAGTATTCCACTGTATCTTCACTGATTTTAACTGGACTCTTTACTTGAAATTTATTAAAAACTTTTTACAAAAAAAGTGTGCGTCTAAAATTTAAAAAGTATTCTCAAACATGGAAAACAGCAAAACTGTATTCCTAAAAGTAACTTTGAAATACTTCCATTTTCTCAGTGATTTATCTATAATTTAATGCTCTTCTTTAAGCATAAAATTTTTAGAGGGTAAAGGTCAATATAACGTACAATACAAAATTTATAAGTAACATATATACAACCAGTAAATTATGGTAAATCCCCAACAGAAAGTCTTTCATTGCCCATGCAATCAGCTAGAAAAGGTAAACTATTGATCATATTTACAATCATCAACAGAGAGAGAAGTTTGCAAACTCACTGTAAGTACATGCCTCTAAGTTAAAGCCAGTAACTCTATATACTACAAAGGAAATTAATGAACTGTCAATTCAAATGAATAATACCCAAGGAATTTAGTGATAGACTAAAGAACACATTCAGATAATTCAATAGTATAAAAATATTCTGTATAAAGACAAGGATAATAATATAGAATCCGTCAGAAACACTAGAGCTAAAATAAATCAATAAATAAAATAAAAAAACAGCATGATTGATCAAAGAGAAGAATTCTGAACCTGAAGAGAGGTCATTTGAAATAATATTGTCACATGCCTAAAAAAACAGAGTAATAATTTTTAAAAAAAATCTGTGAGGCTTACAAGACACTGTATGTAGAGAGCAAATACTCTTACCACAGGAGTTCCAAACAAGGATGGGAAAGTCATAGAAAGTACAGGCAATGAATTAAATGCTGAAACATTTCATTTTATAAATGATAGAAAAGATAAACACAAATTTCGGAAACTTAAAGGTCACCTAATGGATTTGGTCAGAAAACACTGTTTTAGGGCACAGTGTGATGAGTGTCACCAGGAAACAGCAAAGGAATCCACAATCCAGGAAGAGGAGAGAATGGCTGCAAAGAAACCTTTCTTTTTATTTTTATTGTTTTTATTTTGAATAAAGTCATATTTTTTATCCGTGTATATCCTTGTTCAAGCTCCCTTCCCCCTCCCACCCCTTCCAGTCACTCTCTCTTCTCCACATCTCTTTATCTCCTCCCCAGTAAGGGCAGGAGGTCCCAAGGTCCCAAGATGGCTTAGTTCAGCATCCACTCCTGGCAGATCCAGTTTCCTCACCCCAACATCAAGACTGGGTCAGGTGTTCAAATAGATCCATGCCTGCCACCCTACACAAAACTCAAATCCAAGTGGATCAAGGACCTCAACATAAACCCAGCCACTCTAAGTTGGATAAAAAAGAAAGTGTGAAATACCCTCCAATGAATTGGCACAGGCGACCACTTTCTAAATATAACACCAGTGGCACAAACACTAAGAACAACAATCAATAAGTGGAACCTCCTGAAACTGAGAAGCTTATGTAAAGCCAAGGACACAGTCAATAGGACAAAACGACAGCCTACAGAATGGGAAAAGATTTTCACCAACCCTACAAGTGATAGAGGACTGACCTCTAAGATATATAGAGAACTCAAGAATCTAGAGCCCAAAACCTTGAATAACCCAATCAAAAAAATGGGGTTCAGAACTAAAAATGGAATTCTCAGCAGAAGGATTACGAATGGCTGAAACGCATCTGAAAAAGTGCTCAACATCTTTAGCCATCAGAGAAATGCAAATCAAAACAGCTTTGAGATACCACCTAACACCTGTCAGAATGGCTAAGACAAAGAAACCTTTCTAACACCACACACCTCACAGGCTAGCCAGGGGACAGCACACACAGTTCAGGAAGGAAACCGAAACCATGGACACAACTCTCAGCAAATCTATCCTTTAAAAGCGGAAAAACTAAAACTCCAAAATAAAATTGATCAATACATCACTATCACACTGGGCTTATGTGAAAAGTGGAGAAAGTCCTCCTTCATTAGAAATAAAAAGATGATCATTACCATCACAAAAATACACAATACAAAACTTCCACAGTAGAGCAGATATACAAAAGAGAAAGAGAACCAAACCCTAGCAATATAGAAATCCATAATTAGTCAAAGAAAGTGACAGACACATAGACCTAGAAAAAGGATGCACAGGAGGCATTGTCTGTGGGTACGCTCACCTGGGCATGTACATCTGGCACCAGGAGACACTCAGTGCCCTCTACAATATTGTTTGAGACAGACTCTCTCACTAGACCTGAAGCGCTTCATTTCAGTAGGCTTGGCATCTACTTGTCAGCTCT